>JAGFMF010011576.1:3147951-3273394 GCA_019455555.1 Galemys pyrenaicus
GTCCCCCCCTGGCCGGCAGCAGGGATCGAACTCGTGCTGTAGTGGCTGTGGTTTGCTTCATAGTGTGTTGCTTAACCCACTGCGCCACCAGGGAGGCCCAATACTTTATTTTTTATATTAAATTAATTTATTTATATATATTTGACATCAATTGTAGTCCCCATGGAATTCCCACCACCATTTCACTCACCAGTGCACAATCACCTCAGTCACTTGTGCTCTTTCTGCCCTCATCCTAGTCCATTCCACCCACCATTACTATTAACTAAAGTCTACAGTTGCCTTCAGATTCACTCTTGGGTTATACTTTCTATGGACTTGCCAGATGCATAATGTCACCAACCTACCACTAGTTTCACTGACCTAAAAACTCTGTGGTCTGCCTGTACATCCCTATGGCCCTCCTAATTCCTGGCAATCGCTGATTTTACTGTCTCCATAATTTTGCCTTTTCCAGGATGTGTTGTGGTTGGAATCATATGCTATGTGGCCTTTGTAGACTGACTTCCTTCATTTAGCAATCTGCATTTAGGTTTCCTTCTTGTCTTTACATGACTTGATAGCTTGTCTTTTTATTGATAAGTAACAGTCCATTGCATGGATTTATAGGCATTTTGAATATCAACCATCTGCTATTTTTAAGCATTGGAGTTAGGGAAAACTTGTTGTTTTAAGGATGACGGTTAGGGAAAATTTGATGTTTTAATGCCAATGGTTTGGAAAATTTCATGTTTCAGAGAGGCAGCATAAGTACATTGGCTAAAAATATAGATTTTGCCACAAAACATAACTAAGTACAGCAATATTCCAAATTCAAAAGCTGTAGAGTGAGCACGGTATGCAACAGATGTTGAGTTTGACACTGTCAACACTGGGGATAAAATGGCTAACACAGGCGGTCTTACACCCTCCCTGCCATCCTACCCTTCACACCTGGGGAGCTTACTCTGCACCGCGGACTGTTTCAAGTATTCCAAACATGGAGTCACTTAACCCACAATGAGCCGATGGGTAGGCGCCATTTTAGCCATTTTACAGATGAGCAAACAGGCACAGAGAAGGGAAGTAGCCACTGCTAGGCAGCAGTGCTGGGGCCCTGACCTAAGCAGTGTGGCTTTAGGTCTAAATGCAACTTTAGCATAGTCCTGTGGGAGAGCGGAGAACTAAGTGGACAATAACAACACAACATATACCCATGGCACGCCGGGGCCATGTTACCTCATTCTAACTGCAGGGGCTGGGGCAGCAGATGAGGGCAGTAATGTCAGGAAAAGCTTGCTTGAGGAAGCAGCACTTGGAAGACTACCTGAAATGTGGAAAAGTCATGACGGAATGTCCCCAAGAGTGAGTGTGGGTTGATTCTTGACCTGTTAGTGCCTCAGCTGATAGGAAGAGCTGCCACTTGATCTGGTTTTGTGAGGTTCGAGTGAGAAACATGCAGTTGTGCACATGGCCCTTGCTAGCCGTGAAGAGGAGGGGGTCGGGATGATGACCCCGTCTCCTGGTACCATCCGATTCCATCCTTCAACTCTGTGCCCCAGTCCCCGACCTCCAGGGTCTCTGCATTCCAGGGTGGAAACACAACCTTGTTCTGGGGACCCTGGTCTGTTCCTCTGACTGTTGAAGAAGGAACCGGTGGGGGAACAGAGGGTGGTGGAGATACAGACACAGGGCTGGCAGGCTGTCTGAGGACTGTGCTCCAGCACATCCCTGGATCAACAAATTGGCTCTGAAGTGAGTATAGAGGAGTTCCAACACGGGCTCAAACATCCTTAACAATAATGACAAGAGACATCTAGGGCACGGTTCTGAGAGTCCCTTTTGGTGTTTGTTTTTTCAACTCTTTGCTTTACACTAGATTGCAAACAGGGTGTAAGAAACCATTCACAAAGGAAAACATGCCTTCCTGCAATGAGTGGGATTCACCATAAAAACAACCAGTATTCGACTTGTGGGCTGATTTTATGCATCCGGGATCATTGTGAGCCCTGGATTCTTCAAGTGGGGTCACCTGTGGAGCCAGACTTTGTCACAGCATCCTCTGTTTACCACTGAGTCCTCCGGTGATCCAAGCCCCCTTGAGATCCCTTCAAATCTGCCTGTGGAGATGTGTCCATGGCGCTGGTGATGCTCTTTCATCACATGACTATATTTTATTTGGATAAAATAAAGCCAGAATTATCAGGAAGGAACATAACCAATTAGCATACTGTACTTGCTGTCAATACGGTGAACTCTGGGTAATTGTGTATTTTGTGGCCTTGAATAATCAACTCAAATGCTGGAAAACTTGACATCTAAAAGTCATACATTCAAAATTAAATAAATGTAATAATACCTGTCACTTCTAAAAAGTCAGGCATTAGGTTTTGAACTCAGAATTACTCAAAAGGTTTCTGTTACAAAAGTCAAATTTGGTAAATGTTGTTTTGACTCGAAGTAACTTCTCTGCCTATGGAGCCACAAGTGAGATTGTTTACAAATCAATGTGTACGGTGTTGTGTCCTGGGTAAAGATTTAGTCACCACAATATAGGATATTGTCTCACTTGCCAGTAGAAAACCAGGGCCTTGTTGGTGGCCTAGGGGTTAAGACTCAGTGCTACCATGGTCATTGGCCTGAGTTCGAACGTTGGCTAGGGAGGTGACCCACGTGGCGCAGCAGACTGCTCCTGTCTTACCTACTGCTCCCCATAGCAGTGTATTTCAGTAGATCCACCTGTTCTGCTCCTACTCCATCTCTGGTAAATCCTCTCACCATCCCCCACACCTATGGCCTACACCCCAGTTCTTCTACAAAATAAATATTAAAACAAAGAAAACCATTTTATCATAAAAGAGTCCCCTTTCACAGACTGACTTAGCTGTATCTGTGGTACAATTTTTAGTGACTCCTTTAAAAGCTTACTTCCCTGTGTTTTTATGTACAGAAGTCTACAATTAGAGGTTCATAGCATCGATTTGGGCTAAGTGAAGGCAAGGGCATCTCTCCAAGTGAAAAGACATATGCAAAGGCCATAGGGAGCTATGGTTTGAGTAGGATTGCCATAGGGAGCACTGGGTTTGAGTAGGATTGCCAGGTCCTTGCCAAGTGCATGGTGTTAGGAGTAGCTGAGGGAGGACTCCAAATAGGCATGAAGGGATAAGAAGCTCAGAGACCACAGGGCAGTGTCTGCCTCTTGTATTCACAAAGCTTCAGGCTCCCCAAGGCATCATGCAGTGTTTCATGATATATGTTATAGCAATATACATATTGCATTGGTGAATCAGTCATTTCTGTGCCAGAAGGCATAGAAACATATTTTTCTCATTTCTCAACGTAGAGGAATATCAGGAAGGACTTTGTAAATGACAATGTATTCAATTCAGAGCTCTGGATCCACAGTGGGTACTTGCTGCCTGTAGGTTTCCTTTCTCTCCTGTAGGACATGAGGTCTGCAGGGCCAAAAGTCCGTCTTCTCACCAGATGCCAAATTGGTTTCTAAGCATAAGGATTAGGCCTGGCAGTTCTTGGTGTGTACCAGTGCCAGGGTGTCAGAAGAGACTAGTTACCTTCTCCACAGAAGTTATCATAGAGCAAGTTTGCACTTGGCCTTGTGAATGACAATCAATTACTTTCCAAAGTTGAATTATAATGTATCTATTTTCTTTTGATGTATTCATACAACAACCTATGCTGGGGAGCAGCCAGGCTGGCCTTATTTTCCCTCACAGTGGCTGACTTTTAAGTTTTGTTTCTGGTCTAGGCATTGGGTTTTGTATGTCCTGGACTTATGGTCAAGAATGATTGATAGCTTTGCCTACGGTGTTTGGTTAGGTAGATTTACTGTGGTTTCCCACTCCCAAATTTCATAAAAATTCATTAATGATTAAGACATTGAACACACATGGCTAGGAGAAGACGGGCAGGTGAGGATGCTTTTATATTAAAAACTCTTCAGTGCGAATTCTACGGAACATAGTAACTATCAGAAGAATGTAATCAACGTGGGTTGCAAGGATTAACAAATACAGAGGATTTAGACTCAACTTTTCCCTTTGGAGAAGGCACACACATGGACACACACACATAGGCACATGCTTTATTTAATAGGAGAACCTTGGAGAGCCTAATTACTTGTGGAAGAGCTCCATTTGGTAAGCTTCCCTACCTATGGAGACAACTTAATGTGTTGTTTCTGAGACGGCACAGTCCAGTTCTCCCCGCTGTGGTTTTTCAGACTCAACCGTCATTACTAGTGCTGTAACCAAGGCCTAAAGACTCCAAGTCTCCCCAAAAGGCTCACTGGCCAAACTGAACCTTTGTAAAGTGGTTGTCATTAATAACCAAGTTCAAGTCTCCTAAGGAAATAAGACTCAGCACTATTACTTTGTGATATCCTTTGAGACCGGATCTCTGTTTGGAGGATGATAGAAAGAGAACTGGGGAGCCATGAAGCCTGGATGGTCCTGAGCGGATCTGCCCAAACCCGACTCCACTCTCTGGATTGCTGAGAGAAGCCCTGCCAGGACATCAACCATGTGGACTGCCAAGTTGGACTGCCAAGTTCACGTCCTCTCTTGCCAAAGCCCTGGCACCACTCTCCTAAAGAAGGACTGAATGTTTCTGTGGGAGGCAACATGGCAGAGTGCCATTTAATGAAGTATAACAGAAATGCCTCAAAGAGTGAAAAGGTTATTCCAGTAAGGGCTAGGGACAATTTCCCTGCCAGGAGTGAAGCTTGGGAACTTAAATAATCGAAGCACACAGCTGTGCTGGTACACATTGAACAGGTATGTAGAGAAAACAACCACCGAGTCACTGTTTTTGACTGTTCAGCCCATCATGGGGATGGAACTGTGATGTCAACCTTTGTAGCTAGTCTTTAGACAGCCTCTGACATGTGACCCAATGGGTGGCAAGAATGTTGAGGTATCCACTATCCCCTAACAGAATGTGCACACAAGAGTGGAAATAAGATGGTGGTGAGCCTCACCAAGCTTGGATGTTAAAAGTTTGACTTGTTCATAGTGTCAGAGTCTCAAGTTACAATTATTTATTCTATTTAAACAAAGGGGGGCATTCCATTATCATCCAGGCCACACAGAAGTGAGCTCATACACCCACAGTGAGAGTATGAGCTGGCTGGGCTCTCCTGGGACCAACTTGGCAGTACGCCTAAGAAGCCACAAAACACATATCCCTTGTGATATAGCAACTCACACAGAAGAATTTGATACATGCAAAGAGAATTATGTTCACTGCTAGATGACTGACATGACAGAAAGTTTTGAGATGATGCAAATGCCCAGTATAGGTATGACAAAAATAGATTCCAGTGGAATACTCTGCAGTCCTGAAACATAACATTCTAGAAGAATATTTGATGACAGAAAAAAATCACAATACATAGTTAAATGAAAACTTACATGCAATAACTTTCTGATTCTATTTTTAAATTAATTAAAATGCCAACCTAAAAGTTAAAGTCTTTTAAAATATCTAGACTTGGTCAGCTGATTTCAAAATATGTCCTTCAAGATTCCACTCCTGATGCCTGCAAATTGTGAATAGAGCAAGGAACCATTCAATGGTTATGCCATGCTATACGGCACAGTTGATCTTAATTTGCAAAAATAATCCTTGTGGACATAATCTTATCATACAACACTCTTTAAAGTATTGTCTTTCTGGGCAACTGAGGAGAAGAAATCAAAGAGATTTGGGATAACATACTGCTGGTCTGGTGATGGGGGAGCCAGATGGAATGGAAAACATGAAACCTGAAGAACTGAGAGAGACTGGAGCTGGAGACCAGGAAGGAAATGGGGGCCTCAGACCTAGTGACACAAAGGGCTGACTGTGATGTAGCTGCTGAATGCACTTGGAAAGGTATGTCACCCAGAACTCCAGATCAGAGCCACTGTTACTGACAATTGGATGTCAGCCTTAGAGCTCCCAAAAAAAGACCCACCAGCCCTGCCAACTTCAGACCTACAGAACTGTGAGTTAGTAAACTGCTTCTCTTTAAGGGGCTACATTTGCAGTAATTAGTACGTAACAATTGAATCACATAGAAAAAGTGCACAGAAAAATGACCAAATAAAGAAAAAAAGAATAGCATTGGTCTCAGTAATGGAATGACCCCACTATCGTGCATTTTGTATAATGAACATGGATTCTCTTTGAAGTCAGAAAAATGATATTGCTAAATAACAAAAGTATAATCACAAATTTCCAGAAAAGGAGGATGTGGTATGCATTCAGAACAGTTAGATTTAAAAGGAGAAAACGGCCTTCTCTAATTTACTAATTATATCCAAGGATTCCAATATAAAGAGTTATTGTAATTTAGACAACTTTAATCTTTTATATGTGATCTTTTCATTGTCTCACACAGGGACACAAAAATATACTTGTGCAGTTACAATGAAAAAATTATTGTTGACAATACCTTGATCAATAGTTTGGTGCGTAAGAACTTTATTCTCAAAGAACACTGGTCTGTACTCAAGGATTTCCTGTTAAAGGTAACCATAAAATGTTTTTCAGTTCCCCTAAGAGCACTCAACTGCTCTCCCTGCTCTCGTAATGGCTGGCATAGTTCAGACTTTACCAGGATTTCCTTTCACCAACACATGAAGCCATAAACAGAGGCCACTGCACAGGCTGTGCCACTGCCATGAGATTCTGGCAACTCAATCAATATTTACATCATCTCTTGACCCTTTAACTTCAAGCAGATCATTTAATTTTCTTACCAATAAAACTGAAATTAAACTGACTTTACAGTAGACAAATGAAGAACGAGGAGCTCCAATGAAATCGCGACGTCCATCACCCACATAAGGAACACAAGGTTACAAACTCCTGCTCCCTGTCAGTTTTGCCCTGGTGGAACACCGAACATACGTCTGCTTGGGGTGCCAACTGTTACAACAGGATGACTTCAATGTCCTAGAGACTGTGTAGACACAAAGGAACCATCTATTAAGCACCGTATTTGTTCTTGGGTTACTGAGAGTTTTGCCTTGTATGCAAGATATTTGCCCATGAAAAATGTCATGAAAGGGTACAAGAATGTGAAAAGGTTTTGTGAGGCTAGAATCATAACTGGGTCCTGTCATATCAAGTTGAGGATATTTACTCAGACACTCACCAGTGATTACAAGTAAAGGGTCAGAGACCAAGTCTTGAGTCAAAAGGAGAGAGCTTGAATGGAGGGTGTATTTTATTTTCTTCTCCTTATTCATGTAATCACCATGGAATTCTAATCACCAATTCACCAGTGCACCATCTCCTCAGTCCCTTGTGCATTTTCTACCCTTATCCCATTCACTCTCCCTCCCCCTCCCCAAAGTGCCTCTAATTTGTCTTTGTTTTTGTTAGGTTGTGATTTGATTTTTGTTGTTGTTGTTCTTTTCCTCGATCCCTTATTTGGCTCCCTTATATTTTAAAAGATATAAAAGCAACCACAAAGCAACCACTTGAGGATCTGTAATATTATAATGAAAATGATGATGTAGAGGAAGCCCTTATTTGTTTGGGGAAATCAATGAACATTATTAAAGCTTGTAAGTAAAAAATTTTCATGCAAATTATTAAAGGTTGTAAGACTAATCCTAGAAGAAGTAAAGCGACTATAAGTCTTCATATAGCAAGATAAAAGAACAAAAAAAGCATAGAAGACAAAAGGAGAAATGAAGTTTAAAGCAAATGTATCTGTAATGCCAAATAATAATAATGCTTATATTTATATTTAATAATGCTTATATGAAGAGTTTTCCTAAAACAAAGTCTTTCAGATTGAATTAAAGCCCATTTAAAATCTGCTTATAAAAACAAATGACAAAGACGCAATGGTATAGGACATTTGAAAATGCAAAAGACAGGTAAAGATAAATTAGATAAACCTAACTGGAAGAAAGCCAGGAAGCAATAATAATAACAGGAAATATCTAACTTGAGGCAAAGGGTTATATGAGCAGGATTATTTTGTACCAATAAAGGCTACCATGGTCATGAGGAGCCCTCACACATCTTCAAGTCCCAAATAATCTACAATCAAAATTCCTAAAGCAAAAGTGGGGAAAATTCAGGGAGGCATGGAAATACAGCAGCAATAGGAGAAACCCCTCTGTCAGCTGCTGACAGAGGAAAGTAAAATGAAAATGGTTTTCATATAGAAAATGGTTTTCAAAATGTAATGTGCACCGGAATTATCTGTGATGTGTCTAAAAATGTCATTCAGAAGATTCTAGTTCAGTAGATATGGAGCAACACTCAGGAACCAGAACTTAATAAGCTCTTCAGGTGATTCTCAGGCACAGGCAGCTCTTCAAAAGAAAACTGATAGAGACAAGCTAAGTGACACATGGAATGAGTTAAATCTAATGATTGATGTTGAACTCTCTAGCTGGCAAAAAGAGAATAATGTTTATTTTGAATTACTTATAAAAAACACTGATAAAACCCCAAATGAAACTTCAAAAAAATATTCTATAAGGTTGAAATAGCTCAGATAACAGTTTCAGGTCAAAATGCAATAATGAGAAGTAAAAGGACATGAACGATCAGAAAAACTCAAACATTAAACAATGTTTATTATTATTCAAAAATAATTTTTGTTCCAAAATCAAAAGTAAGACTACACAAAACCTAAAAAGTATTGAGTTTTTAAACATACATATCAAAACCCATCGCGTTTAGCTAAGTAACATTCAGTAGAAAAGTCCAGGTCCATTAATAACCCACAATAGATAGTGGGAAATTTATATTTTATTTAATTTTTTACTGTCTCAATACTAGTGAAATTGCTTGATAACTTATTCATAGGTTTGTTCACTGTTTGTTTTTCATCTTCAATTTTCTTCTGTTTGTGTTTGACTTATTGCTATATAGACTATTAGTCTCATAAGTTCATAGAAATTATTTCTATAGTTTTTACTACCTCAAGATAATAAACATATCTTCTTATATTTAAAAATATGTGTCCTTGCACTCCTATGTTTATTACAACACTATTTACAATAGCCAAGATATGGAAGCAAACTAAATGCCATAAAACAGACGAATGGATCAAGAAGATGTGGTAGATATACACAATGGAATATTACTCAGTGATCAAAAAAGATAAACTCATGCTATTTGTGGCAACATGGATAGAGCTAGAAGGGATTACGCTAAGCAAAGTGAATCAGAGGAGATACACAAATGCCAGATTATGACATTTATATTTGGAATCTAGAGAAACAAAGCTCAGAGTCAGATAAAGTCAAATTGAAAAACCAAGCTTTGAAAGCTGACTATACATCTGAGGTATTTGGAAGGGGATATGGAGGAAAAGGAGAAAAACAAATAGGGCAAGGAAAAAAATGAAACCTGGTCAAACCTCATGTTCCAACTCCCAATTTAGATGAAAAATAGAGACAGAGGAATAATCAGTAAAATGATGACTGTGAACTCTGTGAAGCAAAATACCCAGTTAGTCAATAAAAATGTGAGGAGAAACAAAAGATATAGAGGAGAAACATTAGAAGAAAAGGCGGGAGACATAGGAGCCAATACCAACAAGTGGACTTAATTAAATACAAATTCAAACAAGCTGTTAAAAAAAAATCTAAGACGAGTGGTGAGCATGAACACTGACTGGATGTAATTTTTAAGTCTGACAATGGTTTTACTTAGAAATACATGCTAGAATATTTATAGATGAAATTTTAATATTTCTGGGTGATTGCATAATGATCTCAGAAAGTATGGATCCTCGTTACTGATAATGGTTACAATTGGATTTTATTTCATGGTGCTATAAAGTAGGTTTTGTGTCTGAAAATCAGCATAATAAACTGAGGGAGGTTTTATGTGCTTGGGGTGTTGAGTTCAGAAGGGGATGGTGGACCCGAGCTGGAAGGACTTAAGGACAATAACCTGCAGAAGGGAACTTGAGAACTCATCATTACACTTTTCTACTTTTTGAAATGCCTTCAAATTTCCATGATGAAAAGATTAAACATAATAATCCATGTCAATTCATTGAGTTGCTTCCAGTTTCAGCCCTGACATGTAAAGAGCTTAGAAGTCAACGCCTCACTGTAAGAAAGATGGACAAACTGAAAAAGGAAGACTTCTCATGGGCCCACTAGAGTATTGAAGTTTCAGAGAAAAGTGCAGCCCTAAAATCTGGGAAGAAGAGAACATAGAGCACAGCTCAGATCTGCCGAGAGGGAGCACGGTGCCCAGCGCCATCAGTGGAGGACACAACGGGAACTTCAGTGAATTGCTGAGTCTGAGTGTGAGAGTGAGAGGTCCCTGATCGCTGTGGTCTCAGGTCCCATGCTCTTTCCATCCAGGAGACCCAGTATGTTCTGGTGAAGATCAAGAGAGATCTGATGACCTGATGAAGGAAGAGTAAACATTGTGAAATACACCTACATCCTGTTCTAGGGAAAAGATTTTGCCAGAGTCTCCTGCCAGCTGAGGGAAGGGCATTTCTTTCCCCCCACTCCAGTTCCTTTCAATTTTCTTGTCATTTGACAGGAAGAATTAGGTGAAACTATAGTCAAGAGAAGTCAGGGTAGCAAGGACTAGATCGGGAATGTGAGAGTCTGGAAAGGAAGCAGGGGATGGAAAGGAGACATGCATTATAGAACATTTTCTGACCATATTGGAATTAAAACATAACAACAAAAAGATAACTGAATTATACCCAGATATTTGGAAATTAAACAACACATTTTTAAATAACACACTTGTCAAAGAAGACTTTAGAGAAAATTTTAAATGTTTAATGAAACAAATGAAATTAGAACTTTTCAAAATTTGTGGAATGAGACAAAAGCAGGCCTTTTGCATATACAGATGCATATATGAGAAGAGACCCAAAAGCTGTCACCTAAGCCTCCATGTATGAAACTTAAAAAAGAAGACTATTTTAAGTCTAAAGCAAGATGAATGAAAGACATAACAAAAATTAGAGAAAAATAATCAATGAAATTGTAAACAGCAAAACTATAGAAAAATCAATGAAACCAAAAGCTGATTTTTTGAAAAGATTTATAAGCCGTGAGCCAGGTTTACTAGGATAAAAAGAAAAGATAGACCAATATTAAAAATAAAAGAAGAGCTATTGCTACTAATCCCATGGACATTAAAAGGCTGCTATGAAAATACTCAAGCAACTCTATGGCCACACATTTGCTAATGTAGTCATGCTGAGATGAGGAAGTCACCCTGAGTTGGCAAGTGTCCTTACAAAGGAACGAAAGAGGGTAATTTGGGTCGACAGAAGACTTAGACACAGGCGAAGGGGATGTGAAGACGAGAGAGAGATGTGGAGGGAAGTGGCCCTAAGTCAGGGAGCCCAAGGACTCTCAACACCCACCAGAATTTGGGAGAGTCAGGGAACTCCCCTCCTGGAGAGACTTCAGAGGGAGCACCACTTTGTCCACCCCTGGGTCTTCGACTGCCAGCCTCCAGAACTAGGAAGGAATAGTTATCCATTATTCCAAGCCACCAAGTTCATAGTAATTTGTTTTGGGAGCCCTAGAGATCTAATACAATTATCTTTTGATTTTTAGTCAACTCATTCTACCACCACCTCCTGCCCCAGTTTCACTACTTTCCACATTTTGTTTAATACTCTTTTGCATTTTGATCGGTATTTTCTTTTTAGTTTTTATCTTAAAAGGTTTAAAAGGCCAAACTTGTATTTTTCCCCGTGTATAAATCAAAAAATGTAAAAATGAGAAGTTGAAATATAATTGAATTCCTTTATTTGCCCTAAACACAACATAAATTAAACTCTTCCCCATAGTCATCACTGACTGAATAAATCTCCAATGAATCAATAACTAGGGTATAAGTTTTCACCCAAGGAACTTGAGAACCTACAAACATAGCCAGGACTGCAGATTGCAGGGCATGGAATTTAGAGGTTCCCAGACATGAAAATGATGAAAGCAGTTTACTCGTTACTTTTAAAGTTACACAGAAGGAACTGAATTGCAATGTAACATTTAATTTCTATTCTAAATCTTTCTATATTGCCCATATGCTTAGGATGAATGAGGTATTTTTGCAGCTTTCAGACTATAAGTAAAATAGTACTTTTGGATTTATGGTGCTTTTCAGAGGGTGCTCAATACACTCATACCATATGCCATGTTTAACAAGCCAGCTGCTCACTTTTGAGTTTCCTATCTAACAGCTACAGACGTGAGTGATGTTTGCTGGGCTCTTGCACATTCCTAGCCCAGAAGCATTGAGGAATTCCTCTCAGGAACAACCCTTCAACAGTAGGGACTAGGATCTGGTGGGTAGAACACTTGTTCCCATCTCCTGTCCTTGAGGTGGACAATCTGGTTTCCTTGTGTGTCTGTTAAGAATCAAGCCCCTTTGCAGCAACCTGAACAAAAAGCCTTCTTTTTAATTTTTTTTAAAAATTTTTAGCCACCTCTAAACCACCTGTGCCCATCCCTTGGAAATCTCTCCCCGATTTCCTTTTACACTTTCCCTTATTCCCTCTGATAATCATTATCTTCTTTTTGCCAAGTTCAAATTTTTACTTCTGTTGTTTGCTTGTAATTATTTTTTCGGCATTTACATTCCACAGATGAGTGAAACCATCTGAAATCTGTCTTTCACTTTTTGACTAATTTCACTCAACCTCATCACCTCTAGGTCCATCCATTTTGTCCTAAATGCTGCCATTTCACCTTTCTTTACAACTGTGTAGTATTCCACTGAATATATGTGCCATAATTTCTCTATTCATTCATCTGTTGAAAGCTCTTGGGTTAGTTCCATGATTTGGCAATTGTAAACAGTGCTATGTACATAGATGTAAATAGATCATTTTGTGTTAATTTTTTCATGTTATTTGGATAAATGCCTACTTGTAGTACTACTGGGTCAAAGAGGATTTCCATTTTTATTTTCCTGAGACATCTCCATACCATTTTCCACAGGAGCTGTACCAACTTGCATTCCCACCAACAGTAGATTTGAGTTCCCTTTTCACCACGAACTCACCTGCATTTATTAATTCCATTCCTTTTCATATGGGCCATTATCACAGGGGTGAGGTGGTATCTCAATGTGGTTTTAATTTATATTCCTCTTATAATAAGCAACGTTAAATATTTTTTTTCTCATGTCTAAAGGTCTTCTGAGTATCTTTAGAGAAATGTCTATTGAGGTCCTTTGCTCATTTTTTAGGTGGGTCATTTGTTTCTTTGTTATTGCATTGTGTAAGAATTTTGTAAATTACCCTCTTGTCATATGTGTGGTATGCAAATATTTTTCCCACTTCTATTCAACATTGTACTAGAGGATCCAGGCAATGCAATAACACAAATAAAGTACATAAAAGACAACCAGATTGGAAAGGAAGAAGCAAAACTTTCCCTATTTATAGCTATACAGTCATCTATGTAGAAAATCCAACGGAATTTGCAAAACGGCTATCAGAACTAGTAAATGAGTTTAGCGAGACTACAAGATACAGTGTCACCATACAAAACTCAACTACATTTCTAGAAAAGCAGCAATGATCAATTGGAAATTGAAATTTTAAATGCCATTTATAAAAGCATAAAACAAACTTAAGCATTGAATCTCACAAAAGCTGTGTAAGACTTCTACAGAACATTGCTAAGGGAAAGTAAGAAGAAATAAAAAGGAAAGGGGTTTATAACTTGGAGGACATATTATTTTTTAAATGGCAAATCTCTTTTATTGATTCATAAGTGCAATGAGATCCCAAGAAAAATCCTAGTAGCTTTTTGAAAATAGAAACATAACTAAGTCTAAAAATAATATCAGAATTCAAAATATCTAGGCTATTAAGACAACTTCTAAAAAGAATAAATGTGAAACAGTAACACTACATCATTATTATAAGTCTTATTATTTTAAGACAGACAAATAGATCAGTGAAAGAGAGTAGAGTCCAGAAATAGATCCACAGATAATAGCTTTTAACAAAGTCACAAAGATAATTCAGAATAAAGAAGCAGTTTTCCAACAAATGGTGCTGAAAAAATTTGACATTCATATGCAAACAAAACAAAGCAACATAATGCCAAAAAATGTAAAACATTTAATCCTTTTCTCACACTACAGACAAAAGTTAATTTCATATGGGTCATAGGCCTAATTGTAAAACCTGAAGCTATAAAATACCTAGAAGAATATAGGGGAGAAAAACCTTTGTTACCATGTGATACATCAAGGTTTCTTATATATGATCCCAAAAGTATAATCTAGAAGAAAAAAAATGATAAATTGGACTTTATAAAAATTAAAATTGCCTGTTGAGGAAATAAAAAGTGAGCCACACACTGAGAATAAATATTTTCAATTCACATATTGTATAAAAACACATCCAGAATATATCAAGAAATCTAAAAATTCAATGATAAGAGCACAAGTAACCCAATAAAAGTAAGTAAAAATGTCATACAAATACTTGAACAGAGACCCTATAAGAATGGCAAATAAGCATGTGAAAGATGCTCAAAATTTTTATGAAATGAAAACTGTAATGAGGTAAAATAGTCATTAAAGTGGATAAAATTTAAAACACTAATTATACAAAGTGTTGATGAGGATGAGGCGAGTAAAATCTTTCCTTTACTCCTAACTGGAAAGATAAAATGCTATAGCCACTTTGGAAAACTGGCAAGTTTCTAAAAAATGATGAAATGGTAACCCATAATATGACTCATCCAACCATCTGACTCCTAAGAAATGAAAACTTATGTTCATACAAAACTACAGAATGTTCATATCAGTTTATTTGAAACTGAAACCAGGAAAAAACCCACGTGTCCATCAACAGACCAGTGGATTAAAACACTGGGGTATGTCCACATAGAGAAATACTACTCAGCAATAAAAAGGAATGAAATACTCCTATCACAATTATATGGCTATGTCTCAAAATAATTATACTGATGAAAGAAGACAATTAAATTCAATACCTTTACATGAAGTTTTAGAAAACATGAACAAATCTACAGTGACAGAAATGAGATGTGTGGCTATTTCAGGATTTGACTGAGGGTAAATAGGGAGCACAAGAAAACTTTTAAGGGTAAAGTACATGTTGGTTAACCCGACTATTGTGAAGATTTCGCTGGTATATACATGTGTCGGAATGGAACAAATTGTACAGTTAAAATGAGTGAAGTTTGTTATATATCAAGTGTTCAATTTACCTCAACAAGTCTTTTTTTTTTAATGATTTATTTATGCATACAGGAGCTGGGGTACAGGCCAGAGGTGCATGAGATGAGAGGTTTCACCAGAGACAGAGTGGGGAACAAAACAGGCAGATTCAACAAATCTTTATTTCTGCTCTGCTAATCATTTTTACTATGGTAACTTTGGTGTAAAGCACTGTATATGACTTAGGTAGCACCTCTTCAGATATTACCATGCTATGCCACCACCTAAGCTCCCATATTCCTTTCCCAGAGACCGCTGGGACCTCTCTCCCTTGTGCTCTCTGCCCAGTCTCAACAAATCATTATTAAAATGTTAATCTCTGTACAAGAAAATTAATGCATGTAATAATCATTAATATAATGAAGAAGCCCACATGATTATCTCAGGTGCAGAAAAGGCATTTAACAATAACAGACACTCTTTACAATTTAAAAAACCCTCAGAAAACTAGGTCTCTGTTGCTTGCAACAAAGTCTCCTGAATGACATAAAAATTGGTCCCCAGACTTCAGGAAACTGAATGAAAATATAGAATGGATTTTACTAGACAATATCTAGCTGAGAGAAGAGCCCAGAAGCTCTGATAGCACCTGCCACCGTAACTGAAATGCGGCTTAGATTGCTGGCTGAGCACATGGAATAAAGCTCTCGCTGCAGGCTTGGACTGACCATTGTCAGAGAATAGGGTATCGGGGTGAAGAGATGGCAAAATCCTAGTCCTGACCCCAACAAGGCAGATTTGTTAATGACACTCCAGTTTGCACAGCGTCTCCAGTTTGCATGATGGTGACTAAAACTAATCCAGTGCCCAACAGAGTGACCATCCAGCCCCCTAATGGCATAGACTAGATTGAACCTCCAGGGGGTCATGGTAAATGGACACACAGGTGTTGTCCAACCTCCTTTAAATGGTCCTTTATGTCTAATAGAGGCTAAAATCCAGTTACCAGTCTCTTGCAACTGGAGTTTCAGATGCAAATTGAGAGAGCATTTGATGGTGCAAGAGGGGTGAGGCACATCTTCCTGCTGATTTAGCAATTGTTGCAGGCAAGGTCATAGAGATGTCAGGTGTTTCTGCAGCAACATTTCCAGGAGCCCAATATCAATTTGTGTCACAATCTTTTATTCCAATCTCCCAACTCTGGGTTTAAATCATTTAGGAAATGTGACACCCAAGAGGGCGCTGTGTCCACAGTTGACATAGCACTTGAACTGGAAGTTGAAGGTGCACTTGGCCATCTTAGGCTTCTTATGGAAGACCTTATAACCTTCAGTGAGTGGGTGATGAGTGGGGAGGAAGTGGGGGGACTGTGCTATTAGATGTAGGATGATCTTGATCACTAAGGGGAGATGAGGATAGTGTTATATATGGGATTAGAGTGGAGAGTGTGGGCGAACCTGAACAATAACTGAAGGTCCAAATGGATGATAGGATGTGTGCCCGGATGTGTACAATGACCCTCCCAAGAGCACACTCGGAGAAACGGTGAGGCTGAAGGCAGCTAGCGGTGGAACATTGTGAAGGAACTCCTACGGGCAGCAGTGCAAGAAACCAGGTCATCCTACTGCAAAAATAGCGTCTTGACTCCTGAAACCACTCCTTCAGTCACATGATCCTGCTCCTTTTTTCATTGAGGTGACTGTGACTCACCGAAACAGATTACAAACAGCTGTTTCAAGAAGATTGGGTGTGAAGGGGAAGAAAGATTTAGGGGAGGAGATGAAGGGACAGTGAGGGGTTGTGAGAGAATGCCTTCAAAGCAGGCGAGAAAAATAGGTGACAAGTTCATTCTGGTTTTCCTACTGAGAGTCCCCCAAGTTGAGGGTAGCCTCATTCCCAATCAACTGGGGTGGTTGCTCACCATAAGCTCAGACGCTAAGTGGCACACATCAAATGCTGGAGAGAAGAATGCCCAGTTATAGAGCAACGTCTTGGAGGGAGGGTGGGGAGCATTTGACTAGAGCTCTCAAGGGCAATCATCAGACTTAGACAGAGAGCAGGAGGGCACATGGAGAGACCAGAAGGCGGTGCTTGTACTTGGCTAACTTTGCAGTGATGGGAAGTGAAGAAAATGAAAGGAGTTTTTTTTTTTTTTTTTTTTTTTCATGTGAGATTGCAGGGCATGAGGTCGTTTCCTGGTCCTGAACTGGAGGAGATCTGGGGAAAGTGGAGAAGTTTTGCAGTTTTGGAGAAAACAGAGAGTTTATTAGTGACCCACTGAAGTTGAATTTGGTGATAAATGGTAATTCTCCTGAAGTGTTTTCATCTCTTTCCCCAAATGCCAGGAAAGTGGCAAGAGAGTGATATGTTTGCAAAGGTTTATACCACT
This sequence comes from Galemys pyrenaicus, assembly GCA_019455555.1. NCBI lineage: Eukaryota > Metazoa > Chordata > Mammalia > Eulipotyphla > Talpidae > Galemys > Galemys pyrenaicus. Next base: position 3,165,491 of record JAGFMF010011576.1, read on the forward strand.
AAGACAAAGGGCATGAGTGAAGACTTCCCCATGGATGAGAGATTTCGGCAAACTGAAAAGCAGATGGCACTGTTCTTCAGAGTGGAGGCAGCTGTCTGCAGACTCCTGAGAGTTCGGTGGAAAGGGACTCAGATTCCACCCTGCAAATGCCAGGAGACTCAGGACAACTAAAGGAAAGTGCAGGCGAAGTGAGGACTTATTGGCTGACAGTATTGGTTGGAAGTCTGATTCAAAATCGCTTTTATTCCTCATCCTCTCCCTACTCCATTGCCAGGATGCCTGGAGGATTCTTCCCTGGAAAACTAAAAGAAGGACTTTTACATCTTCATATTTGCTGGGCTTGGTTTGGCTTATCCAATCTCATAGAATGTAAAAGAGGGAAGTTACCACAAAGGAAATTTGGGGTACTGCAACCCAAAGAAATAGAGAAATGGATCCTGGACAAACACCTATTTATCCCTGGAGATGACATTTAAACTAGATCTAAAGGAAGTTAGGGAGAAAGCCACACAAAACATAGCTAAGAATGTTTTAGGCAAAAGAACTAGCATATGCAAAGGCCCTGGGGTGGGAACAAGATTAACATTCAAAAGACTGAAAACTTAGTATCACTACTACCTAAGGAGCAAGAAGAGTGTGGAAAGTGAGTCTAAGACAGGAAGGACTAAAATTTGTAGACTCTTGAGGATCATATTGTTAAGAAGCCATTGACGTGGGTCTGCCTGGAGCCTGACTATGCTTTATTCTGCATGGAGATCTAGGATGTTGTGAGAGTGTCACTTGACAATGAAAGTGGCTCCACCCAGGGATGTCAAGAGATTTGCCTGAGATGACCCAATTGGGTACTGGCACCCAGATCCAGGTGCGTGTTCTCTATCACACCATTTTCTGCCTCTCTTCATGTACAGGGTTAAGCCATTTTGACAAACTTAAAATAAATGATTTTTTAAAAACTGTAACATATTGGATACTGAATCATTTGTAAGAAAGAAGCAAAGAATATGTTTATAATGAGGCTGGATTGAGAATGGAGCTTCAAGTACCAAATTTCAAAAGAAATTTTAAGCAGCATAACATTTATGATTGTATTCAGGAAAAGACAGCAATAGGCCAATTACAACAGCTTACATGGGCAAGTAACAAGCCAAGATAAGGTGACTAAGTTTAACAATAAAAAAAAAAAAAAAAAAACAAACATGCAGATCTGGGACAGGCAAGAGACAATGAGCACCAGAGGCAGTGACTGCAGGTGTTAACCAGGAGAGAAATTCTACACACAGCACATCAAGTTACCTGGCAAAAGCTGGTCTTACAGAGAAGGCAACCTTTTAAGAAAATCCAGTTGCCCTAAACTGGTAGCAAATGCTGGTGTTACAGACTAGGCCACCTTTAAGACTGTCAATCGCCCTAAGCCAGGAGCAGCAGTTTCTCTCGAGGAAGTTGCAATACAACTTTAAAACACTGGTACATTCTTTGATTCTGGTTTTAGAATTCTGAAATATGTCCTCAGGTAATAACGAAATTCCTTATTTAGATTGGGGACCAATATGGTGTGAACCCTGATTTCTGTTTCAGTTGGTCAGTCACCTGAATATCACACTTACGTGTCATGCTTGAATTGACAGAACTTCACTTTTAAAAATACTTGTCTTTTGTTAGCAAATGATTCTGAAGTTGAGGGTGTGGGTCCAGTAAAAACTGAAAGTTCTGCCCACACAGATTTCCCTGTAGCCCAGAGGTGAGTCCACGAGCAACACAGGCTGCCTCCTTCCAGATCTTCCATAGGCACAAAAATCATTTTTGTCTGGGGCCTCCCTGGTGGCGCAAGGGGTTGAGCATCACACTGTGAAGCATCCGCTGCACTGCAGCACAAGTCCATTCCCTGGCCAGGGAGCTGAGCCACATGGCGCAGTAGACCTCTCCTGCCTTGCTTGCTGCTCCCCTCAGCAGTGTGTTTCAGTCAATCTGCCTGTTCTGCTTCCCACTCTGTCTCTGGTGGATCCTCTCACCCCCCACACCTCTGACCTGTACCCCAGCTCTTGTATGCATTAATAAATAAATCTTTTTTAAAAAATAATTTTTGTCTGTAGAAACAAGTGTACCATGCTACGTAGACAGATCTACTTTAGATTTGCTGTATTGTCATCTTTCAACATCAATAGCAATAAACTTAAAAATAAAACTAGAGCAATTTCCCACTGGTTGACAATACCATGTGAGTTGGGGAATAGAATAGAGCTTGCCATCTCTGCGAGTGTCTGTACCTCACACATCCATCACCGAAGAGCTAATGTCACTCACACTGTCACAATGACCAAATCGCCTCTCTCCACCCAGCCCCTGTCCTTCCCTTCTGGTGCTCACCACAGTGGTCATGGCCTAAGAAATATTTTTGTTTTGTTAATTCATTTGCTTTGGTTACTTATATTCCACATGTGAGAAAAATGGTCATTGTTTTTAACTTTCTGATTTATTTTCCTCAGCATAAACATTTCAAGTTCACCCATGTCATCACAAAAGGCACAATTTCATCTTTCTTTTAATAGCTGAGTAGCATTCCAATGAGCCTATATCTTCTTGTTCAATCACCCATCAACAGACATTTAAGCTGTTTTCATGCCTTTTGTCTATTTTGAATAATGTATTTATGAACACACGGGTGTAGATGTTTTTTCAAATTGGTGTTTTTGTATTCTTTGGATAACTACTTAGGACTGGTATTGCTGAATCGTATATTTCTATTTTCAGTTTTTAAGGAGTCTCCATACTGTTTCTCAGATATGTAATATAAAGCCAATGTTGGTTTTACAGTGTATCAGAGTGCCTTTTTCTCCTCACCCTTGCCAATCCTTGTTTCCAGTCTTTTTTGATGTAGGTCAACCTCACAGCTGTGAGGGGACATCACTATGGATTTGATAACAAAAACTGAGGTTGAATGATTTTTCATCTACCTATTGGTCATCTACAGGAGAGTGACTTTTTTCACTTGCTGCTTATGTTCCATTGCATAAATGTATCATCCTTTATTTTCCCAGTGACCTGCTGGTGGGCACTAGATGTTATTTCCAAAGCTTTCTCTTATAAATAGTCTGGTGCATGTGTCTTTGCTCACTTGTATGATTATTTCTGTGAAGTACCCACTAGCAAGGAGCAAGCACATGATCCTGGGGTTACACTCACCTCATTCCAAACATGAAAATACTCCCTTGTGATTAAAAATTTAAGCATCAAAATTAAACGTAAGAAAAAATCTGGGAGAACAGATCTATAATCTTGGGTATGACATGAAACCAAGAATCTGTAAAAGAAAACATATACATGTTTAACTAAGTGAAAATTAAGCTGCCTTTGTTTGAGAAAGGACACTCTAAACAAAATTAAAAGTCAAAATATTGGAGAAGATATTTATCTATATAAAGGGTTAATGTTCTTGATATGTTGAGTTCTTATAAATCCACGGAAAAAAATCAACATCCAATACTAAAATAAGCAAGGGATATGAATAAATTCTGAAAAAATGCAAATGATTTTGAAGCATATGGAAACATGAGTAACTTCATTAATAATGGAGAACATGAAATTGAAAATGAGAATCTTTTTAACTTATGCAACTGGCAATGATGACGAGCGATTATATCCATGAATGACAAGGGTGTTAGGGAAATTGAATGGAATTGGATACAAACTTCTAAAAATGAATTTTGGCAGTATATAGTAGAGGTTTAATTGTCCCACCTATTTTTTGTTTTTTTGGAGTTATGTTCACTGAGGTAATGTCGACTTACATCACAGTGTATGTCTTCAAGTTTACATCTCCACAACTCTGTTATTTCACCACACCCACTACCAGAGTCCCAGTAATCCTCCGTTAGAATGCTTTCCCCTTTGCTCCCACACATTTTGGTTGCCTTAGTCATGTTATCTTCCCCCTCCTGTTTCCATCCCTCCTCCACTCTATCTCCCTCCTCTCCTGGATGCCTCAGATCTATGGTCAGATTTCAAGGTTAGTCTTTGTGTGAGCTTTTGTTTCTCTATATTCGACGTGTAAGCGAAACCATGCAGAAATTGTCTGTCTCCTGCTGACTTTTTTCTCTTAATATAATCCCTTTCAGTTCCATCCATGTGGCCACATGTGGCATGGATAGTATTCCATTGTGCTTGTACATCACATCATCTTGATTCATTCATCTGTTTGGGGGCATTTAGGTTGTAATTACACTTCCTAGAATTTGTCTCACAGAATGAACAGTCCACTTCTCAGAATCTATCCCACAGAAATAATACAAGTGAGCAAAGACATGCACCAGACTATTTGTAAGAGAAAGCTTTGGAAATAACATCTAGTGCCCACCAGCAGGTCACTGGGAAAATAAAGGATGATACATTTATGCAATGGAACATAAGCAGCAAGTGAAAAAACAGTCACTCTCCTGTAGATGACCAATAGGTAGATGAAAAATCATTCAACCTCAGTTTTTGTTATCAAATCCGCAATCTTAGATCAGCAATCCCAACCTTCTTTTTCCCTGGCTTCAATATGAGGGCATTGGAGAACCAAAGGATGAAAACATTTCCCAGGCCCCTAACCCCCACTAAAACTGAGGTTCTGGAAATAAATTATGTTCAATCATTTGGATGCACTCAAGAGAGATTTTGAAAGGCAGAAGTGAGCCATCTTCCTGTGGGTTTTGAATAGTGTGTGAAAAGTTGACACACCTGTGAAGCCAGTTTTAAAATGGAGCTGGTGAGTCTTTGCAGAGAAATGACATTTCCTGTCTCCTTGAACTGGACCTTTAGACAGGACCAAATGCATTTATTTTAAGACACCATCAAGCAAACAATTGTTTGAGAACTGATGATTATGGGTACTTAACTAAGTCTGTCAGCTCCCTTTTCTTCCTTCCTAGAGAGAGATCCCGTAACTAGTTATATATAATCAAAAACACTTTATACTTATTAACACTAATCAACTTTTCTTTAACCACATCCCCTTTTGTCCCCAGCTTTGTTTCTCTGGAGGCACATTTTAGGTTTTCTTCCTGAATCTACATATCCTGAATTATGTTTATAATTATATTGATCCAAATAAATATAATTTTCCTTCTTAACTGCCTCCTGAATTTATTTTTTTAAAAAAATGTATTTATTTATGCATGCAAGAACTTGGGTACAGGCCAGAAATACAGGGGCGAGAGAAGTCACCAGAGACAAAGCAAGGAGGAGAGCAGGTGGATCTACTGAAATACACTGCCGAGGGGGGCAGTGGGAGAGGCAAGAGAGGTCTGCTGTACCATGTGGGTCCCCTCCCTGGCCGGGGCTAGAACTCAACCCCTTGTGCCACCAGGGAGGCCCTGCCTCCTGAATTTTTTAATGATAGTTGTCTTTGCAAAGTGAAGCTTTCTTGCACCAACGCTCTGATATTCATAATAAGCTTTCTGGGTGCCAAGAGGCAATGGCCATAGGGATATCTTCTTAATTTAACATCCTATTTCTGAACCACAACTTTGGTCACTATGGTCTGGTTTCTAGAATATGAAAACAACAGAATCTTGTTTCTATAAAACTTCAGTGGTAAAATCTAAGTGTACTCCAAGGGCTCCACATTGAATCAGTCCTGTTTGTGAATCAATCCGATTTGTGCTGAGTCATCCTAGAGACCCAACCTGGATTATGGTCCTGAAGTCTTTCCAACAGTGTTGTGTTGGGTGAAAGCTCAGAGTAGAAAATTTAGGATGGAAGCTCCAAAAGATCAAAAACTAGAAGTGGGGGTAGAAATGATTAACAAGTCATTAAACTTGCTATGGAAGACCTGGAGGCAGAGATTGGAGAATATATGAATGGTTGGCTAGGGTTTTCTTTACATAGGCCAGCTTGCACCTTTTGTGTTAGAGACAGTGCTAATCATTTAATATTTCTACTATTATGAATGACACCTTTCCCAACTAAATTTTAAATATAATATTTGAAAATATAATGACAAAACAAAAAGTTATGTATTTATTAAATACATTCTAAGCACCAGATATATTATTTTTGTCAGATAGAAGGAAAAATCTATAGGTCACAAAATATTCCTCCAGCAATAACTTAAACAAACCTGGGTTTGGTTTACTTACATTCAGAAGCCCAAAGATAGGTAAGCAATGTCTGCCAATGGCTGTCCCATGATCAAGTGGAGTCCTACTACCACGTCCACTGGGAAGGCAGAAGGAAAGGAAAGCAGATGCACCTGTGACTTCTTACATCTCTTTGGCCAGAACTGTGTCCAAAAGCTACCTAGCTTCCCAGGAAGTATGACAACGTGCATGACACTAGCAAATCCCAAAGTAGATAAGGCCTTAGATGGATGACCTGAAATTAGGTGTTCAGGAGGTCTAACTATAGTAACTGACACTCATGCCCTTTCATCCAGACATCTGAGCACAGCATGAACATCACCCCAAGTTCACAGTTAAGGAAACTGAGGCACAAGGAGTTCCAGCAGTTTCCCCGTGGTGGTGCCAGAGGGCATGCTCACTTTTAGTCTCTTTATTACTGATGTCCCCTGCCCATAGGGAGATCATTGTTTTTCAGTACTGAAGTTTGTGCAGCTATATAGCCAAACCTCCTGATATTTCAGTTTTAGCTTCCCTAGTCTTAGCTTCCCTATCTACATGAAAGAAACAAGCACACTGAATTATATCTTTGTTATAATCATGATAATTCTTTTTTTTCCTGCCTTGTTCATTTTTCTGTCAAGTAACAATGGGTATCCTTATTGATTTTCCTACTTAAAAGTGAGAGCCTTAATTGTTTCACTTGATTAAGTTTGTCCTGGAGAATACTCCTCAAATATTCAATAGTAAAAATAGATACTTTTCAGTAGCAAGAAATTCTTCTACACTTTAAAGTGTTTCCTTTAGTCACAGCAAAATACCAATTTTTCTGACTAGCCTCCAGTGAGTTAAAAAATCATATTGTACCCAAAATGCTGACAAGAACTTCCCTAACACTTTCCTGATGAACTTCACATTTCTATTTAAGTTATACTTACTAAAAACAAACTTCCCACTAAACAAGAAAGTAAACACCATTGTAACATATGGGAGACAGTACTTCTAAGTCAGGAGTGGTTTTCATAGCTCTGGAGAGACAAGAAAAATTAACACCAGTTTCTCTGCAAAACTTAAATGGTAGTTTCGTGTTTGCTACTTCCAGGGAGGTAGTTATGATCAGGAAAGCAATTGTTGAGAACATCGCTGCAATTTACGTCTTCTACAGTTTCTGGACGATTTTTTTAAAAAGTTGTCTTGCCCTAGGTTTCCTAGAAATCAAAGTCTGAATTAACACTCATGAGCTAAAGTTTTCTTGGAAGGTACTATGCTCTCGCAAGAATGAGAGAAAAGGAATGAGGCATAGAACCAAGGGAAACCTTTTGAGGTGATGCATCACCAAGCTGACTGCAGCTTCCTAATCAAACATTCTTTTTCTGGATGGGGACATTGTGTCCTCCCTCCATCAAAGGCTTCTCACTCCTCAGATTCACCCAGGGGGCATTTTGGGTCACCTACCCCCAGGCAGCCTCTGAGGAGGGCAGCACCTTGTCTACACTTGTCTGTATTCCTGTCTGATGGGAAGCATCTGAGGGTCTGGGGGATCTGGTGGTCAAACCTGGAACGGGGATGAAGGCTTACTCCACCAGGGCTAGAGACAGCTGGTTGGGTGGGAGACGCCATATGCCTGAGACAGACCTTTCCAGGTGGCAAGCAGCCGAGGCCTGGGGTAGCTGAGACCAAGGGCTTCTGGAAGGAGAAGTGGCCTTTTCCCTAAAGGCAATGTCATGTTCTTTTATATTAGGGGAATGTCATGCAAGCCATGGGTCCCAGGGCAGTGCAAGCCTTGCTTGGGAAGAGACGCAACTAGGGTCATAGGATTAGGTGCAGCAAGTCCCAGGTAAGAGCCTCATCTGAATGCCCACCTCACCCCCCTCCCATGTGTATCTCTGCCCCTTCCCGAGCTGCCTCTGCCCCCTTCTTTTCCCTGGGCAATGGTTTGGGGAGGTTGTCCCTGTGGGCCCACTGTCATTTTTCAAATCCCTACCTTTCCACCCTTTGCTACCATAGTTCCTGCTGATCTCCACCTCCAGCTTGCTCCTTTCAGCAGGGTTCAGAGAAACATCTGTTTTCTATTTCTTCAGAACAGCAGCTAAGCAGGATATCTGAGAGTGAGGGGTTCCTGGGGAGAGTAGCTACCCAGGTTTGGAGGACCTCAGCCAGTGGTGGGCATGTAAAAAGTGAATGCTGTGAAGGGACACCTCTGCCCAACCAAAGCTGGCTGTCTTTATGCCAGGCATGGTGCTCAGTTCTTCCTGTAAACCAGTTCACTGCCTCAATTCAACAGTATTATGATTAAGTATAATTCACTATTGCACTCTATTCCAAGCAGGAAACTGAGGCCCCAAGTTCCACAAAAAGGGCCATCCCAAATATGTCAGACTAGTGCGTCCCAATAGTCCAAGCTCTGACGTCTAGTCCTTCAATCATTCTCCACGCTGATTCTTTTTTTTTTTTTTTAAGATTTACTTATTTATGCATACAAGAACTGGGGTACAGGTCAGAGGTGTTTGGGGGTTAGAGGATTCACCAGAGACAGAGTGGGGAGCAAAACAGGCTGACTGACTGATGTACACTGCTGAAGGGAGCAGCGGGTGAGACAGAAGAGGTCTGCTGTGCCATGTGGGTCACCTCCCTGGCCGGGGATTGAACTCATGCTGCAGTGACTGGGGATGCTTCACAGTGCAGCGCCCAATCCCTTGCGCCACCAGGGAGGTGCCCACACTGATTCTTAATGTGTGACATTTTGTGTAAAAACATGTTTAAACAATGTGTCCCCTTTGTAGACCTTGTTCCCTGATACAGCCATGAACCTGACCCAGTATAATGTACAAGCCTGCTGGTTCTGCCACTCAGGGTCCTCAGGGACCCAGTTGCTCTACTACAAGGGACTTCACATACCCCGGGCTCCCCACAAGCTCTTCCCTGACCTCCTACCTCCAACCTCTATTTGGTGTCCTCAGATCTCTATGCAATATACACCCATCTTTTTAAGCTTGGTCAAATTCCACCACTTTGAGGAAGTGCTTCCATCTCTCTGCAGGGAAGTGTGGGTCTTCTCCCCTTGGAACCTATCTTGGCACAGTCTGGTCTTTCACATGTCCTTATCATGATAGCTGTTTGTGCGATGCTTACACCCTTGCATTGAGCCCTAAGGGCCTGGATTAGTTCCTGGCCCCTAGTTAGTAAATATGCATTAAGTGAAGGAGTGAATGAATGAGCTCATAGTCTAAGGCAGGCTCAAGGCCTCACTCAGCCTTTCTAGGAATGCCTCAAAAAATGATGTGCAGTAAATGGAAGAATTATTGAACTTCTATTCCTATGTACCTCTGCGTCCTCATGGGTAAATGTAGACACACACGCTATCATTTGAACTGAATGAAAGACTGATACTGCAGTGGAATTCATTGTGCACAGTTACTTAACAGGGACACACACTCATGCACATGCACACAAGTCACTTGCATTCATATACATACATGCACACTCATGTCTTTGGTTGATTTCTTTGGTACTGTTTCCTGATATAGGTAGATTTTTGATTGGGTTAATAATAATATATAATACATGAAGTACTCATTCTAGACTCAAATTGACAGTATGGTTGCCAGAGGAGAAACCAAGGCAGAATGCAGGTAAGGGAAGTAAACGGCCCTAGCCATACAACTCGTGAACATCACTGTCTGTCCCTCATCACCAGGCTCCACTGCCAATTCATCTGGGTGGCCACCAGGAGGCTGCTCTTCTGTCATCCCCACAGCCTGCCAACATGGAAAACCCTGAAGGATCATCTCACAGCAGAAGCTGAACTAAAATTGTAAGCAATTCTGAGTTGCTTAGTCTGTTAAACTGGAAGTTTCTCAGAAGACCAGAAATGTGGTCAAGCACCCAACTTCCGGGCTTCTTAGCACTTTTACCAGACTGATAGCATTCATTCTAATCTCTTGCTGAAACAAACCACACCTGCACTTTTCTCTCAAAATCCGTCAGTGTACATTTCAACAGTGTGATTTCCTCTTGTGTAAGCTACAATTAGGCAAAGTGAAGATTATGGGTGAACCAGAATTAAGTTGGAGCTGCTTCACTGTCCATGCCAAATTGCAGCCTTCCTTCTCCACATTGCACACTGGGGCTCTTGCCGGACAGTCACCCACTATAATGCCAGAAGGGATGCTACAGGTTCATTTCCATCAGATCTCAGATCAAGGAACAAGGTTCTAGAGATGAAATGTTCCCTTTAATGAGTCTGGAGTAAGGAAAGTACTAGAACCCAGGCACCTGCATTGCAGACATAACTGTATAGGAGACTAACCCCACAATGCACGACTTTGCAGAAGTGTTTAGATAAGATTAACCTCAGTAACTAGAACTGCATTGCAATGTGAACATGTCATTTCTTATTCTTAGTAAAATGATTTTTGTGAGAACACATTTCACAATTTTGTATTTCACACTTTTAACCCTGCTTGTCCCGGTTGCCGGCAAACTATTACAACGTTTGCTCCATTGCTCAAGATTCTGCAAGGGACACACATAGCTGATTCCCAAGTCTCACCATTTTAGTGTGTTCCTCTACTTTTCACTCACCTTTTTTGTTAGTTTCCATTCTTTTGGCACCTTTACTCACATATACCATTTAATTTGAATAAATAAAAATGTTAATTGAAATTTATGCAGCTGAATTGAAAGACATGTTTCAGCTTTTGTAATGGTGTGCTTGCAACATTTTCTCCTTTTGCAAAATCACCTTTCTGGTCTTTTCCTGGGTCTTTTGGAAATGCTTTGAAATGTATTCGGACCATCAGCTGCTTTTGTCTGGGGAAATCATGCAGTCAGTATAGAGATCTAATTTCTTAGCATGAAACACTTCTGCTTCTCATACTTCAAAGTCTTTGCTTCTGTAGCGGTGTTATTTGACCATCTTCTATTACCCAATTGCCCACAAAGACTAGTCTTTGAGGAATAATGCCAATCATAATAATGGAACACTTGCCTTTGGACCCAAGTGACAGAAACTGAGGAGTTACAAACCTGAGGCTGGAAGACGTGAAAATTTTAAAAGCTGATGAAGTTTAGGTTACGACTGGCATACGTCAGGGGACAAGAGAGCAGAGAAGGTAGAAGGTTGGAGGAGGAAAGAATACAAAGAAGTAATGAGAATTTGATGATTGGGGAAAGGTCAAAGGAAAAAAAATGATGTATAAATCAAGGGGGGAAATACAAAATAAAAACATTAGTGGAATGAAAACAGAAGGCACAGAGAAGGGTGGAGAAGAGTCCGGTGATTAGAAATGAAATGAAGTGTAGAAATAAAAGAAAGTACAAGAGTCAAAGAAAGAAATATCATTCCAGGAAGTTTCTGCCTAAACTTTCAATGATCAATTAGGTCAAAGTCAAAATGCCAGCATAAATCACACACTGACAGGCATTAGGATCACGGAGATTATTGCCGTACTTGTTTACATTTTAAAGACACAACTTCAAAACAAAACTATAACCTAGAAGTTTAAAATAAAGGACACAAGCTCCTCAGCAAGCACAGCCCAGTAGAAAGAACCTTCTGGGACACAGCAGCCTGATGCTGGACGGGACACAGCAGTTCTGATGCTGGGCATCAGACCAGCTTAGTGGTGGCCAGAGAGTTATTACCGGTTGAAAACTTCCACAGAGCAATGCTAAAGCTCCACATCCAGCATAGATAAGGTGGAACTGTCCGATGTAGGGGGCCAGGCAAGGACCCTGCTTGCAGTCACAGATGCTGTCCCTTTCTTGTAAAACTCTTTCACCAGAGGGTACACAATTCTGCCTCCAATTCAGGGAAAAGGAGGTCATGAGTTTTTTTTAAATGAATTTCTTGTGAAAGTGAAAAATCAGGACATTTTTACTTCAAAAAAATCTCAAATTGTCCCTTTCTTTTTAAAAACTGGACACTGACCCACAATCTGTGAGAGGTGAGGCACAGTGTCTCTTTGTAGGGGGAAATTTCTCTGTCATGGTCTACATGTAGCTCACCTGACTCTCATTAAGTATCTGAGTTTGCCCAAGGAGGCCCAGGAAAAGGACCTCTAGATACATAGGACAGCTTCTGTATCTTCTAGCTCAAAATGTTCTGAGGTTATAGAGCTCTTCCTATCTGAGTTCAGGGAGGCCACATTCTTAACCATTCTGCTCTCAAGTTAGAGTTCTTAGATTCGCTTAATCAGATGAAGCTGAATGTGGTTGACTGTATTCTACCAGTAATTCTCATCTTGGTCCCTAAGTCTTGTTCCCCTACCCCACCCCCACCTCAGCCCTAAGAGGGACTAAGCACAAAGAAGTTTTGACTTCATATTTCCACTAGAACCCCTTTGTCTTCTTCCCAGGCACCTGGTCACAGTCCTGCTCCATGGTCAAGCTGTAACTTTCCTGAAGGCTTCCCCATCCTAATATATTTCAAATATCTTAGGTTTTAAGCTCTGTTTACTCACATCAATCTGAAAAATGGCTGGCTATACTCTCAATGTTCTCGGATATAATACTGGACACATCACCTGTTGAGTAGTGAGAACAGAATTCTCTCGTAGTGTTGTTCAGTGGTTTTCTAATCACCAGGAGGAGCTAAAGAGTTATTTTTTAAGCTGGGAACACAGATATCTTTTACACTTCATTTGATTTCCAAGATGACAGTTTAAAAAATTGATGCACAGATAATAAAGACATAATAAAGATACAATTTAGGATACCCCCAAGTTTCTAGAAGCACCTTAAGCTTCAAAATTCAGCATACTAGTTTTCAGATTTTGAAAATCCTTTCACTGTCATTGTCTGGGGTGACTTCTTGCATGTTATTTACCTCCTTGAGTTTCACGTTGTCCTTCTACAAAACCATTTTCTACCCATCTACAACAGTTTTGAAATTCTATGAAATTATCCAGAAAGCAGAACAATGTGGAGAGCATGCTGTGTGGGGATGGGGTGTTATGCAGGGCAGTTGGGGATTTCCAGGAACTCACTGCACTTTTAATTTTGCTAACTGATTTATAGATACGGCTTTAATTTCAAAGCTATAATGGGCATCATGAGGTTTGGAATAAAGAAATCTATAGTAAAAATGAGAAAAGTGGAAATTATAAACTGCAACCAGAGAAAGTTTTCATCACCGTTGTCAGTTCTTTGGATTAAATGTCTAAGAGAATACTGCTGCAAAAAGCATACAGAGGCATGTTTCTTGAAGTGATGAGTGCCTGTTAGGTGAATTTAGGGAAGATGTTAAAAGCCATATTGTATGTCCAAGTTGCCAAGACCTTGTTATTCACTTTACCAGATTGTGAACAAGCATGTGTTCTGAACCGCAACATCTCCCTTGGAGAATATTGAAATGTGAGACTTTTCCAAAACCCAACTGATACGTGGTGAACATTTTTAAACGTCACTCTTGGTGCTTAAGATATTAACTGTGTAATGTGAGAATCGGGAAGGTGGAAAGGAAATTCAGCAAACAGATTGTCTATGCATGATGGGCACTGGTGATGGTAACTGGAGGTTCATTCCAGTCTTTGGTCTTTGCTTTACATTTTTCTTCATTTAAAAAAATGTAGAAATGTATGTATGTATGTATTTTATCATATTTTCTGATGGAAAGTCATGGAAGACATTCAGTTCAGCTCCCTCATAGTCCAAGCAGAGCAGGAGGTCCGTCCCCACCTGCCACATTCCCTGTTTGGGCAAGTCTGCGCGTCACTGTCAGGAATATGGCTCCCTTAGCTGAGGCAGGCACTGCCCCTACATCCGATTGTGGAAACGCGCTGTGTGTGTAAGCCACGTGCCTTTACAGTCTTCAGCTCGATCACTTAGGAACATGCCTAGAGGTGCTCTTTCATTCCGTTACGTTTCTTACGTAGCCCGGGAATTTGCGGGAGAAGACAACCGCTTCTAATTAGGCGCAGAAATGACACTAACGAGCTACTAGCTTCGAGACCGCCGGGAGAGACCAGGCTGTCTAAAGCTCCCGCACAAAACATCAGCGGGCACTCCAGCCGGACGCACCCAGCCCGCGAACCCGCACCGTGGCGACCACCTCCCCGCGCTGCAGGAGACTGGGGGGCAGATGGACCTCGCCCAGCCTCGAGTCCCAGCGTGTTACACAACAACTTTGTAGCCATCATCTTTTCCCTAACTGTGCAGGGGGCGGTGTTTGCGCCTCGCGCTTTCTCTCCGGGCTCTCGGCCGTTGCGCTCGCCCGAGAGCAGCGCGGGGGTATCGTAATCGCTGCCTACGCAGCACCGCACCGCTGGGTCTAACCGACCCGATACCCTCCCCACCGCTGCCTGCCGCGAGCGCTGGCAGCTCACCAGCGCCCCCCATCGCCTCCTCAGTCGCCCACCCCAAGAAGGCGGGGGCCTCCCGGGAGTGTGCAGGGTATATGGGAGGCGGAGGTCCCTGCCACGCCCGGGTGGCTGCAGCCCGCGGCCCGGTACTCGGTTGGCGGCAACAGGTAGCCCGGTTGGCTCCGCGCTCGGGAGACAAAAAGCGCCTCCGCGAGTGAGCGAGGGTCTCTGGGCTTCGAGAGGCACCGCAGCAACCTGGAGGGCGAAGGCAGCGGTGGAGGCAGCGGGACAGCGAGGAGAGGGGTTTCAGGCCCCTCCCCAGGCTCGGACAGATCGAAACGGCAGCGCCAGTCGTTGCGCAACCCTAGAGCGGTGCTCGGGTGCGGGTCATCCCGGCGCTCGAGCGGCGACGGCGGCGGCCACTAACGAAGAGGGACGCAAGCGGCCGGTGGCGCGGGAGGGGTGGGGGGAGGCGGGGGCGGGGGCGGAGGAGGGGCGGTGCCGCCGAGACCCCGCCTCCGCGGATCGCGGCCATTGGTGGCGCGCGGGGGGCGGTGCGGGCCCGACGATTGGGGCCGCGGCCGCCCGTCACGGCGGGGCTGGCGGGCGGCGACGTAGCGCGGCGCTCGGAACTGACCTACTAACACACATCTCCCGGCGCGGCCACGGCGCCCGCGGACCCGGCGCGCCCGCCCGCCTCCCGCGCCGCGCCCTCGCCACCGCCCGCCGCCCAGGAGGCCCGGCCGGACCCCGAGTCCGAACGCTGCCGGGCCCCGCTCCCGGCCGCCCCGGCTCGGCGACTAGAGAGCAGGAACACGGTAAGTGCTCCGCCCACCGCCGGCCGGGGCCCGGCGTCCCGCTCCCCGCCCGCTCCCGGGGCGCGCGGCCGGCGGGCGCGGGGCGCGGGCCGGGCTGCGCGCGGGGCTGGGCTGCGCACGGGGCTGGCCGGCGGCGGCGAGTGTGCGCGGGGCATCCATTACATAAACTTTTGCTGCCTTGTCGGGATGGGACTCGCCACCTTAAGGTGGCTGCTTTGATTGCAGCGCCCTGGCGCCGGCACGTAGTCCGGGCTG
Source organism: Galemys pyrenaicus (assembly GCA_019455555.1). Lineage (NCBI taxonomy): Eukaryota > Metazoa > Chordata > Mammalia > Eulipotyphla > Talpidae > Galemys > Galemys pyrenaicus. The sequence goes on from JAGFMF010011576.1 coordinate 3,180,962, forward strand.
GCTTGCGCTCCCCCCGCCGCTGTTGCATAATGTCTCCTGATTTCAGGAAAATTGATATTTTGGTTAAGACGAATGTGGGGGAGGCTGAGCCGAAGCTGAACCATCTTCAGCGGGAAGGGCAATGCTCGCTCCTTTTTCGTGCCTTCTGTGGAGCTGGCGGCTGGGGGGAGCGGAGGGGGGCTGAGTAATGGGCAATACTCCTGATTTTCTTGTTGAGAAATAGGGTTGGTCGCGTGAACGGTGACGGCATTCGGAGAATGCCTGCACGGCGTTTGTTTGAGTCAGGGGCCGTGTCTGCACAGACGTTTCACCCTCCTTGTCGTCAGCGTGTCTTACCGGCGCTCGGGAAGGTTGTGGGATTTGTCCTTGCATACATTGCATAATCTGCCCACTGTGAAATATTGGCTGGGATCATGGGCTGATGTGGGAATGTGCGCGTACGTGTGCAATGATTTGGTAATTTTAGCGCAGCGTTGGATATTATATTAGATCGTTGTGTACATCTACATTACGTCTCAAATAAAAGAAGATATTTATAAACACTCCTACGAAATATAAAAGGAGGGCATTCCTCCAGTTGAATTTCGAGCGTGGATACTACCCTACTTCGCCCCCTTAGAGGTTCTAAAATATTATTTTAAAATCTGGGACAAACCATTCTGACGATTACCCACCACTCCACCTTCCTAATTTTGATACATTCCGTTCGATCAGTTCTTTTCCTCACCTTATTGTCATTCCCTTTTCAGACACAGACAGAGCACATAATAGTTTCCTGGAAATGTTGCATTATGTAACTGCTGAATTTGCTGGCGGTGAGCATAGGAAGAGGGAGCTAATTATGTGATTTTATAATCTTGCTACAAAGAAAGTAGGACAATCTCCGCCTTTAAAATGTCACTGTAACAGTTTTTTGGTTTTTTTTTAAAGGATATTTTAAACGGGAAAGTAGACAACCGGGTAAGCATTGAGTTTGCTCATGCTGGGGAATGTGTCTTTTGCCCTAAATGAAATGTGTGTTCTTCTAAATTTAGCACTAACTATCTCATTTTAACAATTGTGGCCTCGTGGTGCTATTTCTGGGTTTTTCTCCAGAGCTGTGTGCAAATACAAGTTCAAGGCCATTTGCTGTAGTTTTAACTCCAGCCTTCGGAGACCTTTGATAAGATTGTATTTTTAGGAAGGCATTTCGCACAGCCTGGTGATTTGCTGATTGCTGACTGCTATTTATCTTTTTAAAGGACACTTTAAGAAAGTGCTTTTTTCCTCTGATTACAACAGAAATGGCCAAGTACTGCCTTTTGTAAATAACGACAGTGAATGAGGTCACAGTATTTATTTCACATACTTTTATTCCCCTCTAGAACAGATATGATTTATGAGAAACAGATACAGATGAGTAGATTGTATTTTTGTCTGAATACCCAGCTTTACTCACGTGAAGATCTATATATACACACATATATACATACATATATACACATTATATATATATATACACACACACATATATTTCGCCCAGATTTTAAATTTCTTCCTTGAACAATTAGGTAGTGTAATTATGTGTGAAATTTGAATATGATGGTGTGTATGTATCAGGGCTTTCCCCCCCTTAACATTTAAATAAACATTTATATGAGGTCTTGGGGGGGAGGGGTGAACGTATTGAGATTCACCCGGGAACCAATTACTACCCCATATAGTTGCAATCGCTTTCTAAGGAGCTATTATTGCTCTGCTCCACACCGACCCTTCCCACTCGCTGCAGTCTTCTAGGGGTGCAGACCCCGACCTACTTTGGAACTGGGGCTGGGAGCCCAGGCCCTGTGGGGGTCTGCTAGCGCCACCTTCCGATAGCGACCTTCAGTGGTCGGTCCATGCTGCCCCGCACGCCCCTAGCTCCTATGGAGTCAGGGCGCTGGGGGCGGCTGGCTGGGGTCGGGGTCGAGATCTGGGAGTGCCCAGGGCAGAGCTGGAACCCGGACAGCTCCGCGTCCTGTGCTCCTCCTCGCCCCCTCCTCACATTCCTTTGTTCTGGCTCGGGGGTCCTGACGGCGCCTAGGCCCCGCTGCGCCGCCCAGCAAGCGGGGGCGGATCCCTGGAAGACCGGGCCTAGGAAGACGGGGCGCTGGGGGCGCAGAGGACCCGCCTGGGGCCGGGGAAGTGCTGCGCTCTGGCCCTCCCCTCACACACACACCTCCCCCCCTCGCGCCTCCACCCCCCTGCACGGGTGTGTGAGGGGACGGGAAGAGTGGGAGCCACTCAAGCAAGAGCGCAGCCCTGCGCGCTGAGCATTCTCGTCTTGACTGCCTGCTTGCCCTAGCACCAGGCATAACCAGGGGCCCACCTCCTAGTCACTGCACCATGAGCTTCTGAGCTGCGCAGACACCTTTGTTCCAGGAGATTTCATTGTGTATAGCAGTCAAGAGCTTCTAGAATCTCAAAGTGAAAAAAGACCTAAGAAAACCTTCAAATGTCAGTAGAACACAGAAATTAGGGGTGGGGGTGCTCCAGCCTTGGTGGTGATGGAAGGGAGAGCACCAGCTTGCTTGTAGTTGGTTGAATCAATGATTTTTTTTTCCCCCTGAACCTGTAGTTTATGTGGTCAAAGGCTAAAGTAGAGAGAACTCACGTCCCCTGAGTTCAAAATTAAACAAAAATCAGACCACACTACCCTGTTGTAAGATTTTCATCCTGGCATAAAGACTTGTAAGATTGTGTACTTGCAATGCCCAGTGAATTTGGAGTGACGTCTTGTATGTTCTCTGATCATGCTATTAGCTTGTTGGAAGACTTGGTTTCTGTGGGACCGTAGGCTACACCTCAGTTTCTCTCTTGAGTTACAGCCTCTGCAGTGGTTAGTGAAGGAGCTGCAATGAAGTACAACTCAGGCCCCAGCCTACCCTATGAACTTTGGTGCTTCCTTGATTTCCACTGATCTCCATGGGAAAACTTAGGAAATAAAACCTGGGAAGCTGTTTAGTTGTGAAGGACTGAGTAAATGCATCCTGTGTAATTGACTAGAAGCCAGTATTTTTTTTTTTTTTAACAAATTACCTTCATTTTTCTCTCCCAAAATCTGTGCAGTAACAGTAAGGTCTAAAGTTTGAATTGTGCCTATCATTAAAGAAATTCTGGAAATACCATTTTGTTCCCTAATGATTAACTTTTCTCAAAACTTTTGCCATTATGCTCAATGGTAATTTAAGTTTGAAGGGAATACTACACAGGTCGCAGAACCTCAAGCTTCTCAAATCTTTGTATTGAATGTTGGGGGATCTGCTTGAGGGAACAGAGAGGTGAGTTGATGGCTGCAGGAATGATGTAAAAAAGTGCCAGATAGCTTGGCCTTTCCCTAGTTCCATGACCTTTCTGACCAATTTCTCTTGGGCTGGTAATCTCTGCATCAAAAATTCTATGGTCTGAGATCAGAGGCCAGTTAGAATCCACAAATAGCTATCTGGAGGGAGTACATGTGCCTAACTTTGAAAACTAATCCAGCCCTGTGAAATTGTTGGTAGTTAGTTTTAACCCTTTGGATTAATACAGAAGAAGTTGCACTTGGTTTACCCTTATACTTACCCCATAGGTCAAGAATCAGGCAATGGCCTAGAACTAATAATCCTCATCCTTGCCTGTTCACTCTTCAGAAATGAGATTAAGAGTTTTAGTTTTACTAAACACTCACCTGGCATGTGTACTGTGGTAGTGTTCTATTATCACCCTTCTTTTATTGATAAGTGAGTGGAGATTTAGAGAAATTGATTACCAACCCAGGTCAGGAGCCTGAAAATGGGATGGAGGTGCCATGCTGGTAACATGATTCTGCCCCCTTTTGGGCAAGATCTGCCCCTCTCTGATTCTGCCCCCTTTCCTGGGTGTGAGTTGCAAACTCACTGTAGTTTTTGAAACAGTTTCCTTTTCTGTGTTAAAGGCTTATCTTTGCAAAGTGCAATTATAACATCACTGTGATGCAACAGCCTGAAAATTAAAACCCTTTGTTAGAGCCCTTTCACAGGTTGAGCAATGTGCCTGACTCACCAGCTGAGTTGGATATTTCTAGTTGACCTTGCCTTGGTCCATAGAGTCAGTTGCGAGAAGGGAATGTCATCGTTGCCTGGAATGGAAATGGTGCAGTCAGATTGCTGAGACTTTATTTTTACCCGAGTTAAAATTGCACACACTTCATTATTTCCATTGTAATCCAGATGGCACTGATGCTGTTAAAAGTTGTTTATTTTTAATTTGTATTGAGGAATGAGAGCACACTTGGGATTTAATTCAAAATATGACAGAAACAATGTAATTGAAGTTTCCTTTAATATTCATTTCTTGTTTTTGTAAGGTATGCCTGCTTTTCACAGGGTTCACACATTGTTTGATATCCTGTTATTTTCCTAAATTATATTTGAGTTGATTTTTATCCAGAACGGAGTCCTAAGAGAATGTCGAAAGACGCTGACCTTCGATCACAGACATTACATAAGAGCTTTTCAGTTTCAAAATGATTTGTATTACCACCACCCTAATTATCTCTCATATTTCTTTGTAAATAACTTCCCTGTAGTTTTAAAAGTACTGTTTCTCATATGGTTTTAATTACAGAACTTAAGCTTGTTTTTATGATAAGAAAGTTTAGTAGGGATTTACTGGACACAACTCATTATAATCTGTGCTTTGAGGCCTTGGTTTCATTAGAATCAGAATGATGATTGTGAGTCTTTCAGTTACCAGAACATGGTGTCTTTTGTTAATTAAATTTCTAGAGATCTTAAACTGCAATTAAGTAACTTTCAAATAAACACTAAAAATAAATATTTTTTTAAATCCACTCTTCACAAGGTGCAGAGTAAAGTAAATGACATTTGTTATCATCTTGCTGGGGGGAAAAAAGTAAAGAAGAAATGAATAAGTCAAACAGAGGAGAATTGGAATGATTCTTCCGTATAAGTATAATTAGGAACATTCAAGAACTTTGCCTGCCATCCCCTTTCCCCGCCCCATTCCTCCACCCACATCATTTTTGCCATCACTCCTTGTTGCAGTATTCTGGTATTACTTACCCATGACAGAATCTCCTATAACTGGGTTACTTTGTCATTGTTGGTGTCCTTTGGGATTTCAGAATAGTTGCTAGACTGATAAATTACATTGCTGAAAATTTCAAGAAAATGAATAGGTCCCCATTTTGAAATGAGGGCAGATTGTAAAAATTCTTTACTGCTCATCCTCCCCCCAGTTCATCTCCCTCTTTTGTCAGTACGGTTTCGTCTGTGTTCTTCAAGCTGAGCAGTTGTTTGGGCGTGTTAGCGTCTGTGTGCTCACTCCATGCAGAGCTCAGTGTCTTCATTATGCACTGCATTTTAACCTGACCTCTCAGAAAGAACGTCATGTCGTGCTGTTTCAGCCCTTTCAAAATTATGTCAGTGCTTTAATAAAATTCAATGTTGTCGTCATGTTCATTAAGTTTGAATCTAATTTTCAAGTAGTTCTTTGATGAGGATAAAAGAGCAAAAGACATGAAAGTTTCTTGTTTGTCGTAAACTTAAGTTTTGACACATTTATTTACGGATGTGCCCACAAAGAAAAAGTGGGTCAGTCTGTTGCTATGATGGGATAGAGTTTTGGCAAAGTGTGAGAGTCTGTTTATGTATATGTTTGTTGATCAAGTACGCATTTCTGCTCTGATTTTAGGGTTCAATTCTTACTAGAGATAGAATTGGGTTATTAATGGGAGGTACTTCAAAAATTTTTTAAAGTGGTAATTGTACTATACCTCTGAGGGAATAAGCAGTATATTCAGAGAGTACTGGTAAAATGAAGTAGCCCTATAAAAATAAATATTTCCAGATCATTAGGCACATCAAATAGTATTTCATCCTGTATTGATGGAATTTTAAGACCAAAATATATAGTAGGACCAATTTGCAATAAAACTTCCCCCTTTAAGAGATCATAAAGTTTTCTCATAGTAGACTTTAATGTCTACACCATTGATAAGATTTTAGATGCTTGAAATAAATGTCTTTTCTTTCCTTGTTTTATCAAGAGTTTGAACTGTCAACCATTGTTTCTCTAAGAGATGAAATGGGGCTCAGGGAAAATACAGTTGTCATCCTAAGTATAAATAATGAGATTGCTCTTCCTTGATAAATTTGGACTAGAATTTGTCTTGTCAAGTTTCACTCTTTTAGAGAATTTTCTAAATCACATTTTAATCTTAATTAAAAACCATGTTTAGGTCATCTGACCTAAGTCGGCTTGAAACGTTGAGGCTGATGAAACCAAAGGCCAGCCTCTCGAGATAGGGTGATGGGCTGTCAGAGAGCATGAATTAGTGACAGCACGTCTGCATTACGTGTAGGAAAATATGTCAGTTGGAATGCGATGACTCCAGCTCTTAAATTTCTCTTCTTATTTGTGTTTTTAAGCAGCAGCTACATTATCTAATGGGTATAATGAAGCTGGTTGTGCTGAACACGCCAACGTCATAGAATTGGCATTTAGTGTCAGTTACTCACCAAAGCGGAAGCCCAGCGCAGTGTTAGTGGTGATCTAAAACAGGAGGCAGGGGCGAAGTGACTGTTCAGTTAATCATAAGGGAAAACATTGGTGTTTGAAATGAAGTTGTTAGTGTAGCATAAACAGTGACGTCTTTAGAGGCACTGTAAACTACCTTTGCGTGCCTTGGTGTTTGTCTCACTTTCCTGCTGAGGGAGGCAAGTAGATCCTAGTGCCTCTGCCCGTCACAGCACGTGAGCCTGGGCATGTCCTCAGTCTTTCCATGGTTTAGCTGCCCACCTGCCCCCCAACTGTCCTGTTGAAAACTGGATACATTTTTATAAACTAATCACAGGTCACAATTTCCATAGCTATACTTTCTCTTTTTTCCTTTATTTATTTTAGCATAAATAGGATTGCAGGGAAATTAAACTTTTAGCAGAGATATGAAAACAAAGAATGTTTTCTCAGCTCACTACACACTCTGTGGATATAAAACAATTCTGAGGAAGCTGGAGAAAAGTTCCAGATGGTACCTTTGTTGGCCTGAGAAGTTCTGGCAGCGTCTGGTAGTGCTTTACTGCTCCCAGAGTGACATAGTAAATGAGTGTCCATGGCTCAGAAGTAACTGAAATGGAGCTGTATGTAAATGAGGTACACAAATACTTACCAGGACAACCCCAGAAAGATTGGAGAGGGTGTTCTTAGAGGGCTGGTTGAGCCAGGGCTGGCTGGAGTCAGCACTACTGCTTCACTACCTGTGAAGTCACTAGGCAGGCTGATTGTTTCATTTCTTTGAACCTTCATTTTTTGAAAATGGTTAATGAATTGTGGCAGGCCAAGCTCACAGCAGCAGAGTTAAATGTGCACAGTAAGTCCTCAACCAAGTACACCTGTTACGATTGTTTTTTTCTTATCACTCTGCCAAGGAAAAAAAGCAGTGCAGTTAGAAACACTTACGTACCAGGGTCCAGATTGGTGGCACGCCAGCCGTGCCCCTCGCTCACCACCATATTCTCCAGTCCAGCTCCCATCAAAGACTAGGACTACCTTGTCCCCTGGCAGTGCGGGAGCTCCCAGTCTGGCTCGGAGCCCAATATTCAGTAGTGCTCCATATATGTTAAATCAAGCAGTCAATCAATAAGAGAAGCTCTCTGTTCATCAGTAAAAGAAAAATCTTTTTTTATTCACTAATCTCATTAAATTGAGAAGAAAGTACTAGAAAAAGTTTTTGGTTACAAAACTTTCTTATATGAAGCAAATTAAGTCAATCAAATGTTGAGCACTTATTGTGTTCAATTTGTTGCTAGGATACAAGTATATTAATGTGTGCCCAAAATAGTTGTAATCTAGCCAGGTATACAAAGTAGGAAGATAGACAGTATACAAAGTGAGCATCTATCTCTGTAGTATCTCTCACTACTACTGCTGATAAACTCTCTTCAATGCTGCAAGATTATGTGATAAATAATATTACAGGAAATGTCCTAAAATAGTATGTAGTGGTTTGCCAGTGGAGTCATAGAGACAGTTAATACATGCAAATGAGGAAAGAATCCAAGATTCTGAATGTGCCTTTAGTAATATTGACATAGGAAAAGATGAATGCAAAAGAAAGAAGATAGTTGCACGTTTTGAATGTACCAACAAAGTTATAGAGTTGATGAAGTGGACAGACAGTATTTAGGAGCCAGAAGAAAGGGGTCAAAGAGATTTTTCAGACAAGTTGGGTTATCATCATTAAATGGAAATAGAACAATTTTTTTTCTATTCAGATGCCTGTCCCCACTCACACCATATTCTGAGCACATCCCTTTGGACCAGGAGGTTGAGAAAAGTCCCAACTCATTTGATGTACAACTGAGATGAAACAAATGGAGAGAAGATAGTAAAATAATGAATAATTTAGGAAAAGCAACTAATGCAAGCAGAATGACAAAACTGTCAAAAGTTTTAGGTAAAAGCGAAATGTAAAAAGTAATACAATTTTTTTTTTTAAAAAAAGGGACAGATTAAAGCATCTATGGACGAGAAAGACTCCAGAGTTGAGAAAATTCCCAGAATAATGATGTACATGGAATCATGTGATTTTTTTTTTTTAAAGGCAGTACTGAGGAGATAGTGGCAATTTGAAAGACCCAGAAAAAAATTAATTTTTCCCTGTGATTGGAAGTTTTACTCTTTGCTCTGATATGTTTGACTTTAGGATTGAGGGAAAATAATGTAGGAAATAGAAACCCTTGCTAGGAGGACAGAATCTATTAAATGTATAAAAGAAAAGTAGGTTTTCACGTCAGAAAGCTAAATGAAAATCTAGGCAGTAGGAATGTTTTACTAGATTGTAATTAGAAAATATTCCTTTCTCCCCCATCATTGCCAGGTATGGCAGGCTTCTTCACTTCATCTCCCACTAATGTTTTATTACAAAAAACAAACAGAAATTGGTATTAATAAGCACAGTTTCACTAAGTTACTACGGAAACAGCTTGGCTCACTCTGATAGATAAAAACATGACATTAAACCTTATTCTTTATGATCTTGGAATTATTACATCATTCCTTCTGTTCCTTTTGGAAAGGAACTGGCAGGCTTTTCCAGCTGATAAAATTAAACTTCACTTTATTAGACATTATAAAAATTATGCATGAGAGTGACGTAAAACAAAAACACTAAATCTTTTTAATGTGGCAGGATAGAATGCCATATGCAGATAGTTCTGAATGAATGGTTGTCTTACCGCGTCTTGTTTATGAAAATACTGCCTGCTGGAAAATAAGGTGGTGGAGCATGTCTAGGATACAGATCTAAAACTACCACAAAGAGATTATTGCTGTTAGAACCTAGTAAGGATTTATGATCACAGAGGTCAAGTCAAATTCAGATTATAAATATTTCATCAGTCAAAGAGGAAGCTATTTGATGATACTATTTTTAAATTATTATATGTTCTTTGAGACTAATTGGTAAAATGGAAAGAAACCCTTTCTATAATTATGTTCTCTTTAAAAATATTTTAAGTTTCAAGAATGTACTGTACTTTAAAAAATCTCTTTTAATAGTAACTGTCTATTTTAGTACCAAAGTGCTACATAAATGAAATGACAAATTTTCAGGACCAATAAAAGCACTTTGGATGCTTCAATTTTAAGTGAATGTTTGCTAACTCAGTTTGAAGGAACAGCAAAAAAAAAAACATTTCTAACCTTAGCACAGATGTGTCAGAAGAGATGGTTTTGTTAAGAATCCCTTTTGTCAGGTGTGCTAAGTCACCTAGTAGAATGAGCTAGAAAGGAGACCACACGGCAGGCAGGGGTATGTTAATCAGGTCTGTGTCCAGATTAAAAATCAGTTTGTGGGGCTTTTATTTTAGTTTCTGTGGAAATAAAAATTGAGCTCCATGTTATATTTTATTTGTTATATGATTGCAGAATTTGTTTACTGATTATTAAAGAGTTTACTTGGCAATGTTTCCTTTTAAGATGTGAGCTTGTTTGTTTAGTAGTGGTATAAATGTTACTTAAAATTTTTCAGAAGTACTACACTATGCAAGTACTATTTAAAAACTTGCCAACCTGGTGATCAGTCATTTCCTTCCTATGAAGTCCCCTTCCAACAGGCCCCCTTGCACCACTATTTCTCCTGAAATATAGCAGGCCTCTGATTCTCCTGGGGAGGTGGTACTGTTTTTTTCTCTCTCACTTTCTTGGACTGTATATTACGCTGCTGATAGTTCTCACTAGGAACACGTCCTATCCAACTTTACAATGTGGGCATTTGGTTCTTGCTCCTTTTCAAGATTGCAGGCTCTTTGAAAGAAAGAATTGTGCCTTACTCAGACCTATACTCCCTAAGCACTTAGCATAGTTCTTTGTACAGAAGTGGTAATACATACTGACCAAATGGATAACTCTTTCTTTGCATGTATTTCAGGCAACCTAGAAGACCTCTGCTCCACCCAGTAAGAGCCTGCGAGATTGAACCTGGACAGTCAAACCGAAGAAAGACTATTGATGGATTTTAAACCACGGTGGTTAAAGCATTTGAGATTACTGGGAAAATAATTGGTCCTCTTCCACCTCATAGATAGGTTCGGGTTGCTTCTGATGCAGCTGAGAAAAATGCAGGCCATCAAGAAGGAGCAGGCATCTCTGGATACGAGCAGTGTGGACAAGATGATGGTGCTGAACTCTGCTCTGACTGAAGTCTCTGAGGACCTGACAGCAGGCGAAGAGTTGCTTCTGAATGAAGGAAGTATGGGGAAGAACAAATCCTCAGCATGCAGGAGGAAACGGGAGTTCATTCCTGATGAAAAGAAAGATGCCATGTACTGGGAAAAGAGGCGGAAAAACAATGAGGCTGCCAAGCGATCTCGTGAGAAACGTCGGCTGAATGACCTGGTTTTAGAAAACAAACTAATTGCACTGGGAGAAGAAAATGCCACTTTAAAAGCTGAGCTGCTTTCGCTAAAATTAAAGTTTGGTTTAATTAGCTCTACAGCATATGCTCAAGAGATTCAAAAGCTCAGTAATTCCACAGCTGTGTACTTCCAAGATTACCAGACTGCCAAGGCCAACGTGAGCGCCTTTGTGGACGAGCATGAGCCCTCGGTGGTGGCGAGTAGCTGCATCTCTGTCATCAAGCACTCTCCACAGAGCTCTCTGTCTGATGTGTCAGAAGTGTCCTCGCTGGAGCATTCTCAGGAGGGCCCTGCGCAGGGTGGCTGTACAAGCCCTGAGAGCAAGTTCCAAGTCATCAAGCAAGAGCCGATGGAACTGGAGAGCTATGCGAGGGAGCCCAGAGATGACCGGGGCGCCTTCCGAACATCTGTGTACCAGACCTACATGGGGAGCTCTTTCCCTGGCTACTCACACTCGCCCCCACTGCTGCAGGTCAACCGGTCCTCCAGTAACTCCCCCAGAACCTCAGAAACTGACGATGCCGTTGTCGGAAAGTCATCCGATGGAGAAGACGAGCAGCAGGTTCCCAAAGGCCCAATCCACTCTCCTGTCGAACTTCAGCGTGGACTTGCCACGGTGGTTAAAGTTCCAGAAGTGAATTCCTCTGCCTTGCCGCACAAGCTTCGGATTAAAGCCAAAGCCATGCAGATAAAAGTAGAAGCCTTCGATAATGAATTCGATGCCACGCAAAAACTTTCCTCACCTATTGACATGACATCGAAGAGACATTTCGAACTAGAGAAACATAGTGCCCCAAACATGGTACATTCTTCTCTCACTCCTTTTTCTGTGCAAGTGACGAACATTCAAGATTGGTCTCTCAAATCCGAACACTGGCATCAAAAAGAACTTAGTGGCAAAACTCAAAATGGTTTTAAGACTGGAGTTGTTGACATGAAAGACAATGGCTACAAAGTTTCTGACCCAGAGAATTTGTTTTTGAAGCAGGGAATAGCAAACTTATCTGCAGAGGTGGTCTCACTGAAGAGACTTATAGCCACACACCAAATCTCTGCTTCAGACTCTGGGTGATTACTACTGAATGAGCTCTGGGCAGTTAGAAAGATGTCGTTGGCAATAGATGAGTACATTTGTATTAGGCTGAATTTTCACTGGACCTGTGATGTCATTTCACTGTAATGTTCACATGTTGTCTGTTGGGTGTCTTTTTGTGCACAGATTATTCTGAGGATTAGATTGTGTTATCACTCTGCCTTGTGTATATAGTCAGATCGTCCATGCAAAGGCTGTATATACTGAACATTATTTTTGTTGTTCTATTATAAAGTGTGTACGTTACCAGTTTCAATAAAGGATTGGTGACAAACACAGAACTTCTGCTCCATTGCTCTTGATTTTAAGAAAAAGAAAAGGCAATTTAGGTTCCAAAAGTAGATTTTATGGTGTTCTCTATTTGTTTGGGGGCGTTTTCTCCTCCTGAGTAAGAGAAGAACTGAAGTTTAAGTTCAGCAAATAATTTACTTTTCCTCTCCTTTGACCCAGGCAATAATAAGTTTTAAAACATTTCAAAGAGTGAGAGAAAAAACAGTGAATTTACTGCATTTGAGGCTAATTTACTAATTTACTCCCCATTATTTATATTAAGGTTAAGTTTTTGCTGTAGTTTTTTTTAAGGTATTGTTTGCCATCAACACTTCTTAGTCATCTGTCTTTTAAGTGTGACACATGGATGTGGATAGTTGAATCACTGACCCACTTATTAATTAGAGGCTCTTTTAAAAGAGTGGATAAAGACTAAGTATGAAGTCACTTTTATGTTATTGTAAACCTTAACAGTCCTGGAGTGTAACAGTCTAGGGAATTAAGCTAGTGAAATACTGGTTTTATTTCATTTCAAAAACTTCAAAGAACACATCAATTATCACATACCAGCCAACGTATATATTCTGAGTATCTATAATGACTCATTTTTAAAAGAATTGTTAATGATGAATATAATAACTATCTTTAAGGACTTGTTTGGAAACTACTTATAACAGAAAAGTCTTTTTTTAAAAAAGCATCATTCTGAGTAAATTGGTGGGTGATAAACCCATTACTGATGTTTTTTTTTTTTTTTCTGGTACCCTCCATCGGCCCATTGGTAAGAGCTCTCACACATGGGCCAAGGGTTCTTCTTTTGCATGGCGGGTACCACTGGCATCAGGTGGGGTGGGAGGAGGTGGGTGGATGTTGGCCAAGCACAATTTCTCCATAGGTAGACTCACCAACACCCTCTCCAAAACTTTCTCTTTCCACACCTTTTTCTGTTCTGGAAGTGGGTGGAGCAACTTGAGACTTCTTAGGACATGTGCAGTGTGACTTAACCCTTTCTATTCCTGTATCTCCTGGTGGCCCTGGAACAGCCCACCGTGACACCCCATTGCAGGGATTGCTGTCTTTTCACTGCCCGGTTTGGTAAAAGCCTAATTTTTTATATGTTCAGTTTCCTGTGTTTTTCATATTTTTAAAAGTGTGGGCCTTTGACTTAAAAGCAGTGTCAGCAAAAAACTCACAGAAATGATACCTACTTTGTCCTCTAGCTGCAGTCACCAGTTTTTTCTGTGAATCCCTTGGCTCATAGAGAAATGTGTTGCCAATTTCACCCATGACCTTCTCTGTTAGTATTTTAGTGACTCGGTGAAACCTAGAAGAATGTCACAAAGCAGCACAATCTAAAATATCAGAAGGACCGTAAAGCCTCTGACGGTTTTTGAATGGATGGGATGGATCTAACAGTGTGCATTATAATAGAGATACAATGCAATGTCGTGTTCCTGTGTTAAACAAAAATAAAAGCTGTGCAAGTTCACAATCGGGAGAAAAACTAACATAACTACGTATGGGGAGAAAATAGATTTAGTTCCTTCCAGCTCGGTTTGAGCTAGCTCCCAGTGGAATATTTGGTCTTGTTGATGCAGTGTCCAAACACAGAGACAATTGTCCTGGGTTCACAGGCCTATGAGGTGCAATACAGACATTCCACGGGAGCCCAGCAGAGATGAGAGAGTTCACAGCCATCAGAAGGGTAAAGAAAACTGTTGATAAATTAATTGCCCCCAAGAGGACAAATATTATACTGTGTGGAATGGTGAGAACAAGTGGACAGTGGCAAGAAAGGTAGAGCTTGAGTTGTTTTAATGCATCCATCAGCCTGTGCCAAAGCACTGACCCACCTGAGACCCAGCACCTTTAGTAGTGATTGATCATGGCAAACGGACCATGCTTGCGTGCTGTGTTCCTTCGTCACTTTGCCTTGTAATTTCAAGGAACTAAGATGTAGTCAGATGATGTTCCAAATGTTCCTCCTTAAAAATAAAAGGAATAATTCAGAACTCACTAGGAATCAAGGGAAGATAAAGTCACATTCAATATCAGCTGTGATGCTTCTATTTCATGATGTCAAACTGAGGAAATGATACCGTGATTCCCTCCTACTCACAAAGCTCAAAAGAAGTGATAAGGAAATGTGCTTAAAGTCAAATCTATAACTATACTGAAAAACAAGAAATGAAGGCTCAGAGCCAATGTTTTAAGAGTTCCCAGAAAGGTGGTTATCAGGTAGACTCAGTAGGAAGAAGCTGCAGCTGGCAAAACATAGGCCTCACCCAGGCTGGGCCCCGAGCAGGGAGGTGGAGGGGCAGAGAGGGGTGGGGGGTAGCAGGGGGGACGGGGTCTTCAGTGACCAGCAGTGGGGGTTGATGGGGACACTGCAATAGAAGCAGTGGATTTCTTCTGCGCCATCCCGAGACACAGGAGGTGGTGGGACCCCAGAGAAGCAAGGCATGGCCCCAGCCAATGTCCCCTGTAGAGCACAGAAACGTGTGTCCCGCAACTACAAGCACATCAGCAGTATCTCTTTATTGCTGTTATTTTATTGCTACTCCAACTTTATAAAGTGGGAAATCCTGAGATTCTGAGATTAACTTGCCAAAGCTCTCATAGAGGTCAGAATCCAGGCCCCAGGGACCAGGAAAATGCAGGCCAGCAAAGTATCCTCTGGCACATTCATCCTCCCCTTCTATAACCTGGGGCCATGGGACTAGAGGGTGTCTTGTGTGCAGGTGAAAAGGAGGGAAATTAAAGTGTCCCAGTTGTGCTTTTTCTCTGTACATTAGTAAACCTGCTGTTTAAGCACTGCCCTTCCTATTGCATGACAGTGTGACGGCCCTTAAAGAGCAGACGCTCCCTCATGAAAACAGTGTGGTTTGTGTAGGCCTTCCACTTCACATGGTGCTCATCTCTTTTGAAGTGCAGAACCCCATAAATGGGCATCTTTCTGGCACATAACCATTGTTAATATAAAATGTTAAAATTGCTAGTTTTTTTAAAAAATGGGTGACTATCAACCTCATTTTTAGAAACTAGCTTTGAAAAGTGAGTATCGCTGACAGCACTCATTCGCTTTGGGTTCTTTGTGTGTTTTGCAGGGCACGGTTGGAAATTGTTCAGGGAGTACAACCATGGGGATGATTTGTACAGTGTCCCAACGTTGCACCAGAAGATTTTCAGTAAGAAAAACTTGCCAAGAATGTGAAATTTTGGGACTCACAGAATTTATGTATGTTAGAAATGGACTGGATGTTTTATGGAAAGGTAATGTAGCAGATGGCTGGTTTAAAACTTCAGCAGTATGTCCCATGGAGGTAGCTTACCTTGATTCTAATGGACAGAAGGGAAAAGGAATTCTAAAATGAGTGGAAATAGGTGGTAACCACCTGGGCAGAGGAGAAGAGGTGACATTAGAGGGTGACAGACACCTCTTAAAAGGTCCAGAGAGCTTGCAGCTGTGGCGCTGAGTCACGGTGCCAGGGGTGCGCCGCGGCTGCCACAGTTGAAGTTTGATGATATAGTCACATCATCAGCCAAGTGAGAAATATTAGGTAGAGGAAACTAAACTCAGTCACCCAGATAGCATGTTTGATAGCTCCTCTGGTAGGCTTATCTACTCAAAAGGGAAAAGGTTACTTTGGGGAAAGTGCTGGAATAAAGTCAGAATTCTCGTCAAGATTATGGTCCTTTTGAAAATGTATAGGGGGGCCTCCCTAGTGGCACAAGGGGTTAAGTCTTGGCACTATGAAGCATTCGCAGCCACTGCAGCCTGAGTTCGATCCCCAGCCAGGGAGGTGACCCACATGGCACAACAGACCTCTCCTGCCTCGCCCCCTGCTCCCCTCAGCAGTGTACTTCAGTCAATCCTTGTGTTCTGCTCCCCACTCTGTCTCTGGTGAATCCTCTCACCCCCACCCCCCAGCACCTTTGGCCTGTACCCCAGTTCTTGTATGCATAAATAAATCTTTTAAAAAGAAACATGTACAGGGACCAAATCATAAAAGATTGGAAAAAAGAGGAAAGGAAGCTCTTTAGCACCAATATGGCAAATGGAAGAAGGATGGGGCTGGGGGTTTTGGTTAAACCTCTAAACGAACCACCCTGTGGTGAACAGATACTTACTGTAGCAAGACTTATAAATGAGGGGTGGGGTGGTATTCTAGCAGCTTAACAGTGGCGAAGACTTCCAGGGAGAGAGGAAACTTCCTTTTTGAAGAAACTAGTGCATGACTGGGGTCACAGGGAAAACCCTAGCAACAGCGAGCACTGACATCAAGAGATACGAGTAGATAACTTTGCAGAGAAAGTTGAGAAGGTGGCAGAGGAGAGTTGTGATTCTCAAGGGATGGGAGCTTAGGGTGACTTGATGGCAAGGGGATAAGGAGAAAAGAGTGGTGAGTAGGAAGTCATCAGCCTGGCTGAGTTTCTTCCATGGGTCAGGGACCAAGTGGAGTGTAATGAGGCAGTGCGAAGCTACAGAAAGCTGGGCTTTGAATATAACAGAGTTTATGATTTAAGGGGCTGGACACCCCTTCACTGAACAGAAGGCTGGAGAAAGCAAGGCCCCATTGGAAGGGGTAATTTTTCTGAGGACTGTGGGGAACAGTAATCACCTATCAAAGTTTTTGTGGGGAACATCTTTTGATTAATCTTTTCAAGAATGCCATCTGGTCCTTGAACATAAGAGTTTCTTTAAAATTGCAACTGACCCCAACATCATTCTTATTTGCTATTTTCTCCTTTGGGTGCCATCAACCTTCCTAATATTTGTAAGATATTTGTAAGATTCACCATCTGCTATTGCTCACTATGTCTTAGACTGCTGATGTAATAAAAATATAAATTATTTTAAATGGTATATTTTTAACTTCTTACTCTTTTTCACACATGTCCCCTAATGAATCCTTATTAAGCCATTAAAAGTAAGTATGATAATTTATTATTACATATTTGCTTTTCTATAAAATGAGCACAGCTTGTCTATAATACTAACAGACGCTTCGATAACATCTGCTTTGGGGTTAACTTCTACCAGGCCTTGCCTGGAACAATCTGCTCTCCATAAAAGGGCTTCAGTTGTTGCCTGAGCCCCTGAGAAAAGATGGTACCCAATCAATTTCTGCCACTTTGATTTACATTATTTTTCAAGTCATTTATTTTTAGCAGTAGATATTCTGTTCTTAAAAACCTACTCCACTTACAAGAATTCCACAAAAAAATCCATTGCTTAATATAGAATTCCTTTAAGTATAGAATGAAGTATTAAGTCAAAAAGAGACTTCAAGTCAGAGAATGCGTTTATTGTGTATCTTAGAGGTGTTCTTGTCATTTGAGGAATTCTTGCAATGAGTCAGAGGAACAGAAAGCTAAGTTAATCTGTCAGGATCTCTATCAGCAGAACTTTTCCTGTGTGATTAGCTGCAGTAGCAGTTCATTTACAACCAATTTTACACACAGTTGTCTGCTTTGACTTCTTGAAACACAACAGTGATCAAGGCAATCATCTGGATTCTCACTAGGTAGTTCGAGTTTTGCTACTCAAAGTGTGGTCTGGGCTCTGGCAGCCAGGATGGGAGCTTCTAGTACCACAGAATGTCAGACCCCACTCAGAATTAGAATCTGCATTCTAAGATTTAACACTGCATTACTGTTCTTTTTTTAAAGATCTATTTTTTATGCAGACAAGAGCTGGGTGTGGGAAGTGAGAGAATTCACCAGAGACAGAGTAGGGAACAGAACAGGCAGATCTACTGAAAAACACTGCTGAGGGGAGCAGCGGGTGAGGCAGGAGAGGTCTGCTGCACCATGTGGGTGGCCTCCTTGGCAGGGGATCGAACTTGGTGCTGCAGTGGCTGCAGATGCTTCATAGTGCAGTGCTTAATCCCTCGCGCCACCAGCGAGGCCCCCATGGACCTTACATTCTAATGCTGTACACACTGTAGACTGTATCTCATATCTGTATTCTAGCAAGCCTCTGTCAGTGGTATATCTGCAATGCTTTGCTCACTCTGAGGTGCTTTTCACAGTGTACAGAGGTTATGTATAGGCATCCATCAGCAGGTCTGGACTGCATGCTCTTCAAAAGCAGGTGCTGTGCTCTCCCATCACTGTCTTCTCAACTTCTAAGAGAGTGACACATGCACATACATGCTCAGTAAGTATTTGTGAATGGATTGGGCATACTTGGAATTAAGCAGCCTCTGAAACAATCATCTTGTACTCCACATGACAGCTTCAAAGTAGTAGATGGAAAAAGTACAGGAGACCAAGTCTCCAAACCTGGTCTTGGCACATCCCTCACCTGTTATGGGACTTAGGTCACTGCATCTCTCTGCCTCAGTTTCCTTATTTGTAAGGCAAGAATACTGACTTACTTTGCTGAATTACTCTGCTGATAAAAATGAAAGAATTATGGACTAAGTTTGTAACTTTAAAAAGCGGAAATAGTAAACATCAAAAATGGCTCAATGTCAATAAGAGGCGGTGATCTTTTTTTTTTTTTTTTTTTTTAGCATCCCATTAGAGCAATGACATACCAAAACTGAGCTCATGAAAACTGAAAGTAGAGTGGTGGTTGCCAGTGGCTAAAGTTGGGAGTAACAGGGAGAGACTGTAAAAAGGTACAAACTTTCAGTTGTAAGATGAGTAAGCTGTGAGGATCTGATAAAAAACAAAGTTGATTGTTGATGATGACATGACTATATAATTGAAATTTGCTGAGAGTAGAACTTAATTTCTTTGAGCCTTAATTTTTTTGAAGATGCTTGTCGTGAGGTTAATGAAACATGGCAGGCCAAGCTCACAGAGGCGGAGTAAATGTTGCACAGGTGACTGTCAGGGCTGCTGTCACAAAGCACCACGCATGGAGTGACTTTGTAAAAATGTATTTTCTCACAGCTCTGGAGGCTGGGAGTCTGAGATCAAGATGCAGCTGGGTGGGCTTCTCCTAAGGGCTCCCTTAACACTAGCAAGCCGTCTTCTCCCCGCATCCTCTTAAGGTTGTCTCGCTGCAGGTAGCTGTGCTCTTTTCATAGGAGGAAGCCAGTCATGCTGGATTAGGGGCCACTCTTAACTTTATTGCCCCTGCAAGGCTTTATGTCCATATACAGTCACATTCTGAGGGATTAGGACTACAACACATGCATTTTTTAAAAAAAAGATTTTATTTATTTATGCATACAAGAGCTGGGGTGCAGGCCAGAGGTGCGGGGAGTGAGAGGAGTCACCAGAGACAGAGTGGGGAGCAGAACACAAGGATTGACTGAAACACACTGCTGAGGGGAGCAGCAGGCCAGGCAGGAGAGGTCTGCTGTGCCATGTGGGTCAGCTCCCTGGTCAGAAATTGAACTCATGCTGCTGTGGTGACTGTGGATGCTTCATAGTACTGAGGACTTAACCCCTTGTGCCAGCAGGGAGGCCCGTACAACATAAGTATTTTAAAGGGACACAACTGAGCCCATAGGCAACTTGTTTAATTTTGCATAGTAAGCATTTGGTGGAGTTTTAATAAAGCTAAGGTGCCTCCTACCAAGTATCCACTTCACAAATCAAGCCAACTGTTAGAATTTCGAATTATTTCTGACAGGTGAATTCAGAAAGGCAGGCACTACTAAATAATAACAGTAAACCAAGGCATTTCAGCCTGGGAAAGAGAACTGACTCCTACATGATTCATATAAATAATGTTCTTAAAATAGTTTTAAAGTTAGGAAAACATAAAAGGAACATAGTGTCGAAATATAGAAAGAAAGTTCTAAGGCTTCCCTTTCTCCCATTAGATCGTCCCAAGATGATCAGTGTTCAAGGACTCAGTGTCTATTTTTCCACATTAAAAATGCTTCTGTATGAAAATTTATGAGAAAACTTATGCACATATGGAGATTCCATATGGAGGTCTTGTCACACCCATTTCACTTATCAAGTAACCCATCATCATATGTCAATTTCATGATTTAATTTCAGTGGCATTATATTTAACAGCTCAACATTACATATAATCAGTGCATGTCAGTGGGGAGGGGATGTTAATCATGTGCCTTCCACTTACTGGCTGGTAACAGCAGGAAGCTCTGGTGCCCAATTCCTTTCCTGTACAGACTTTCTTGGTTGGTCACCTAACCATTATTTCAGCACCCTTCCTTCTCAACAGAGAAAAATGGGGTATGCAGTTGACCTCGAAGAATGTGGTCCACTTCACAGGTCCACTTAGAGGCAAATTTTCATATAAGCCAGCATAAATGTATGGTATTGAGAAACACAATACAGTACTGTAAATGTATTTTTTTCTTCCTTAGGACTTTCTTAATAACACTTACCTTTCAAATCTAGCTGGCTTTACTGTAAGAACACAGTATATAATACCTGTATCAAAAGGATACAAAACTGAGGCAGCATCAAGAGATGCCCGCTTTCCTAAGCACTCTTGCAGCTAGGGGTAGAGAAGTGACCTGATTTGTTAGTGAAATGAAAGGAAAATTGGCTGTGACTTCTGACATAGGTCAGTTTCTCCTCTAACAAAAGGAAAAAATGCCTTCAAATAGTCTTTCCTGACATTAGATAAGGTCACATGAGGCTACCAGGCCCAGAGGGAAGGGCCAAGAAAACTGCAGGATTGCTGTGACATCCTAAAAGAACAGTTCCCCAGGAATTGAAGTGTGTTGAAATTAGTAACTTCTGTTCATCAAAATGCAACATTGGGTATGTGATTGTCAGTCTATAGACAGGGAGAAGATCTCTATAAGCACATGTGACTGCTAAGATAATCACTGTCAGAACAAATTGAAACCTCCTACAAGTCCACAAGAAAAAGGGCAAGATTCACCATAGAGGCTATCGAATTGGCTACTGAGCATATGAAAAAAATTGGACAGTATCTTATTTGTCAGAGAAATAAAAATTAAGATACAAGAGGCACCATACACTCATCTCTATAGCCCAGAAGTGTTTATGTTTCTATCAAATAATAACAAACAAGCAAATGTTGAAAAAGTAAATATAAACTTCCATCATTGGTTGATCAAACAGTGGCACCCACAGTGAAGCAGACTAATGTCAAGTTTCCTCCTTCTAGAAGTGAAAGCAATACCCAGGTGATAGCACCTGTAGTCTTCATACCTAAATAAGAAGTCTGAGTCTAACCGTAAGGAAATAACCAGAGACACCTGGAAGACAGCATCTTATAGGATAGCTGGCCCACCGGACTCTACGAAAACATCAATATCCTAAAAAAAAAAAAAAAAAAAAAAAGTGTCATTGTGATCAAAAGAGATGACAGAGGTATAACCAAGTGCAATGTGTTAAGTTTTAAATAGAAAAAAAAAAAAAGCCACACACCAGGAAATTGTAAGTATAGGTGTTACTACGGAATAGTTAAGTTTTAGTAGGGCCTCCCTGGTGGCCCAAGGGATTAAGACACATCATTATGAAGCTATCTGCAGCCACTGCAGCATGAGTTCAATCCCTGGGCAGGGAGATGACCGACGTGGCGCAGCAGACCTTCCTTGTCTTGCCCATTGCTCCCCTCAGCAATGTGTTTCAGTCAGTCCTCCTGTTCTGCTCCCCACTCTGTCTCTGGTGAATCCTTTCACCCCCTGCGCCTCTAGCCTATATCCCTTCTTCTATGCATAAATAAATCTTAAAAAAAAAAAACCAAAAATTTTCAAAAAGGCAATTAGGAAGAAAAATGTTTATGTACCATAAAACTTAAGATTAATTTTTAGGTACCTTTGATTTTAAAACCATAGGGACCATAACACCTTATTCTAGAAATGTTTAACGTGACAAAAGCTATGGCTCAGTTCTGTGTTCTCATTGGTTAATAAAGAGAAACATGGAGATGCAGATTATAAAGCTAAAAATACGAAAAAATAGAAGTATTTTACACAGATATTGTTCTATAAGTAAATATATATTTTACGTAAATGTAAATTTATTTTACAAATAAGATATAAATATATTTGCAAGAAATAATGATATGGTAGGTAAAAGATAAAAGACACAGGAGCATGGGTAAGAGGAAATCTCAGATATATGCACTGAGACTCCAAATGAGAAAGAGACAGAGGTCAACAGAAAATGACTTCCTTGAAAAGTACCAGTCTCTAGAAAATTGTCTCTAAAGATGTTTAATAATCAGAAGCAGAATTGATCAAGAGATCAAATACCAGTTCTGGCCCTCAATAACTATAGGACCATGGTTAGGTATTTTTCTTTTAACTAGCTAGTTACCATTTCTTTATCAAAAAATGGGAATTAAAATACAAACATTCAGAGGTATGGCAAACACTTTGCCAGGTGGCTGGCTTAACAAGTGCACAGAGGTCATTGCTATTCTGTCCTCAGACTGAACCTACACCATCATCTCCCTGATTCTCAGGCCTTTAGACTCAGACTGGAATTTATACCACCAGCTTTCCCAGCCCCCCAACTGGCAGAGAGCAGATATGGGGCTTCTCAGCCTCCATAACCACATCAGCTAAGTCTTAAGGACTCTGTCTTAAGGTCTCTGTCTCTACCTGCCCTCCCACCCCACACACATCTACTGGATCTCTCTCTGTTGCTTCTGAGAGAGCCCTGAGATTCCTGAGACTTACTGGCATGTAAGTTGCAGCTGAAACCATGGATGTGATGCAGACCTTCCCCAGAGGGTTTGTCAGGAGCAAAGGGGACAGGACCTAGGACAGCACCACGAAAACTTGCAGGGTCAGGGCCAGGACAAAGTCTGTATACAACACCAAGGAAAAGCCAGAGGGGAGGAGCAGAACCAGAGGCCACCAAGCTATCACAAAAGTCAGAACACAGCTCACAACGAAAGAGAGGAGAGGCATTTTAAATAGAATTTGGACTTTCCACCTTACTAACTTTAGACAGTCCAACAGCCACATTTCTACAATGACTTGCTTAATGTTCATGGCATCTCCATATTTATTTGAAATGTTCCTGCCCTGGGGGTGGGGCTGGGGGGGGTTGTGCAAATGGAAAGGAATATTGCTTTTTAAAATGTTTTTCTTTGAGGCTTATTGGGAACTGACATGAAGCCAAAATATGACTTATGCCGTGTATCACCAGAGTACTTGTTGTTGGAAAGGAGGAAATGCAGCCTGCAGTGAAGGCCTGGCTGTAATCACTGTTGGGGTGTGGGGTGTAATCACTGCTGGGGTGTAATCACTGCTGGCATCGTAGGGAGTGGGAACTTAGAGGGCGTCTCCTGGCCTGTGGAACAATGTCAGCTTTACACTACCGCTTAGGAAGAGTCTTTGTCAAAAACAGCTAACCTGGCATGAATGAAGCCTTCTGCATGCCTTCCTGCTCATGGCTAAAGAAAAGGCAAAGGAACAGGGAAATCAGCTCCATAGGAAATATAAAATCAGAAGAAGGGACCCCTAACTGCAGTTAGTATTGAGTGCACAGTGTGTAGTATAACTGTTCCCCCAAAAACTCAAGGTTATGTAAAAGGTTTTGGAGGTAGGCACCAGAAGGGAATATGTTTTGTTAATCAATATTTTACTACACGTAATAGTGAGATGTATGTTCCTGAACTGGATCCTGGTGTATACACAGAAAGGCAAGTTTTGAGATTGTTGGAAAACTTAACTCTGAATTGACTTTGGAGATATTGGGGAATTATTAATTGTTTAATATGGTGATGATCAAATGATTATAATGTAAAAGTTTTATTTAACGCATACTAAACTACTTGGAGATGAATTATGTTTATAAGTCACACTGCAAACACTGCAAGAAAAAATGGGGTGGGATGTCCTTATTTTATAGAGCTTGTAACAAAAAATTTAAGGATAAATTGTCATGTCTATAACTTACACAAAAATATTTCAACACCCTCCCCCAAATTAATAAAGTAAATAAGAAAGAATCAGATATTTCTAATGTTCACCAAAACCTGGTTCCTTGTACTTTCTGATGCCTGGAGAATGATACATTCCCCCTCATGTCCTGAAATTGATGCAGAGTGCCCAGCTCCGTAGATCAGGCTGGATGAACGTGAGCTGGAGTAGTGTGTTGCTTCAGGGGCCAACATTTAATCTCAGGCTCAGCTCTCCAGATGGCTCTTAGCCTGTGCCACAGCTAACACAGAAGCTTCTTGTTTTGATGTTGGTACCTTAACACTATGGAATCTCTGTCATCCTGGGTCCCCAGGAGATGTCTAAATAAAGTATAGCACTGAACTTCCCACCAACCTATGATGATACTTGTAGGAAAAAAAATGTTGTTTTAAAAACCACCATTGGCCCTCCCTGGTGCTGCAGGGGTTAAGTCTCAGAGCTGGTGGCACGAGGGGTTAAGCACTGCACTATGAAGCATCCACAGCCACTGATGCATGAGTTCAATCCCTGGTCAAAGAGCTGACCCACTTGGCACAACAGACCTTTCCTGTCTCGTCCACTGCTCCCCTCATCAGTGTATTCCAGTCATTTTGCGTGTTCTGCTCCCTGCTCTGTCTCTGGTGAACCCCCTTACACTTCACCCCTCTGGCCTATACCTCAGTTCTTGTATGCTTAAATAAAAATAAATCTTAAAAAAAAAAAGCCACTGTATAGCCATATGGGTTGTTACTGAAGTGTAACAGACTTTCTCTTTTTTTTTCTTTTTAAAGATTTGTTTATTTATGCATGCAAGAACTGGGGTACAGGCCAGAGTCGCGGGAGGTGAGAATGTTCATCAGAGATAGAATGGGGAGTAGAACAGGTAGAATGACTGAAATACACTGCTCAGGGGAGCAGCGGGTGAGGCAGGAGAGGTCTTCTGTGCTGTGGATGCTCACAGTGCAGTGCTCAACCCACTGAGCTACCAGGGAGACCCAGCATAGACTTTCTTCACTGATGCAGTGAACCAGGATGGTCACAAGTTCTACATGATGTCTAGGTCAACCATGAACCACATATATGAAGATGGTTGCAGTAGTGTGTACTCAGGCGCCTAGGTTGGGGTGCACTAGCAGAGTGTAATGTGCATTCTTCATATTGTCTGTTAATATTCAATTCTACTGTAGAAGACAAGAAAACAAATGGAAAGGAAGAAGGTTTAAGATGTAAGCATACATAAGTATTTGGTGGACATGTAGACTGAAAGGCATTGGCAAAATTCTTGAGTAATATGAACTAGAATAATTAACAAGCAGAGCATGTGTGTTAACACAGACACAGAGAGAATAGATAATAAAATTCATGACTTAAAATACATATGAGCTACCAGGGCACTAAACATTCATCAGGTTTTAATTCAAACACCTTTTCTGGCCCTCTGTGTCCGCTGTCTAAGAAATGGCAGATACAGCTCATAGCTACTCAGTAAGTGAAGTGGCAATTGGGCAGCCACCCAGCATCCTTGTGGCATTGACCATGGACAGCTTTTCTGATGGGATTTCCTTATTCAGACCTGAACTCTGGTCCTCAGAACATGATCATGGCAGGGATGGTGGATGCTGCAGAAACAGACAGACAGGCGCAAGAACTCTGTGTAGCCAGGACTCAAAGAGCATGAGCCTCTGCCCTGCCTGCTAAGTCTGTTAACTCCCCTCTTTCTTCTCTCTTGCTCCTCCTTGAGTGTTTTAAATTGACTTAATAAACAAAGTGCTGGGAGCAGCATAGTTTAGCTGATGAGACATTCTGTGCTGTGACCTCTGGGGCCACTTGGCTGGTGGTGTCCAGTTGGGGGTGGAGTTGGGAAGAATCCCAACTAAGCTAATAGGAAAACCAGGTCATGCTGCAGAAATACTCTCTGAAATTAAAGGAATATTTAAGAAAAACTTTCAACCTCAGAGGAGCATGAAAAACTGACTCATGGTCTACTGTAGGAAAGGCACGAACAAGAGATTAGAAAATAAATCCAGGTCAAAACTCTGATTCAATCTATAGGACACACACACACACACACACTGACAATCACAGAGCCAAAGGAGATGACCTCATTGACAGTGGGAGCGATGGGTAACGTGGGTGAGCAGAAATGCACAGCAGATACCGCGCTGAAGAGGCAACTGCTCACCCTGGGGAGCTGCCCTGAAAGGCTCTTTGACACCAGGCCTTCTAGCTTGCCTGCAGCTCATGAAGAAGAACATTAAGGTCGAGTAGAATAGCTTCACCAAGACCCCAAAATACACGATCCCATTACTCATCACAAAAATGAGGAACCAATATGAGATCAGACTTAAAACAGATGGGTAAAGAATTTAATCAAATCCTAAAAGCAAAGCAGATGAACAAATGAAACAAAAAGTATCAGATTATAAGAATAAAATAGTGATTATCAGAAGAGAAGGGGAAGGGGCATATAAATAAGATAAAGGGGGATCGACTGTGTGGGTGGGTAGAAAACAGATTTCTGGTGACCCTCATAATGTAGTGTATACAGTTGTCTACTTAGAATGCAATACATTTGTAACCTCTCACTAGTAACCTCTGTAATATTTTAAACCCATGTTACTTCAATAAAGTTTTTGCAAAGATTTTATCAAATATTAAGATAGATAATTAACAGAGCCAAAGAAAAAATATTTTGTGGAATCACTCCATCACTATAGTTTTCTATTTTCAAGAATGTCTTGTACATGTGCCTATCAATGTCTTATATGCTCAGATGTGGAATAGAATGAAACAGAACAATTGAACCGGCGAAACTAATCCCAAACAAATCCTAGAATTGTAACAGCAGAATTGAGGTTACTGGGGAGTGTGAGAGTGCTAACAAAGGGGACCCCACGGTCTAGGGTAGAGGATTGCAGGTACTTTGGTGGGCCATGTGGTGTGATGACATACACTGGTGGTGTGAAACTATTCCCCTAAATTGTGGACCAATGTTATTTAAATTAAAAATAAATAAACAATTAGATGTCTTGTAAATGGAATTGTACCATCCTTATCCAGTCATCTATTTTTGGGCATTTGGGTGTGTAGACAATGAAATACTATTCAGCAATCAAAAAAAGATAAACTAATTCCATTTGCAGCAACATGGATGGAGCTAGAAGGGGTGATGCTCAGTGAAATAAGTCAGAAGGAAAAAGAAAAATATCGGCTGGTTTCACTTATAGGAGGACTATAAGGGAACCAAATGAGAGACCGAGGGGAAAAAATAGCAGTAAAAAACACAAGAGACAACTGTAAGTCAGAGATATTCTGGGGGGATGGGAGAGAGGCCAAAGCGATGGTGCACTAGTGAATTGGTGGTTGGAGTTCTGTGGGGACTGCACCTGAGAAAAGAAAGCAAACATTGTCAAACAAATAAAAATGGAAAGAACAATGATGTCAAATATATATAAAGTAAAACAAAATAAAGTTAAATTTAAAAAATGGAAATGCACCACATTTAACCTAGTGAGCCAGATTTCTTTCCCTCAGAAACTGCTTCTAAGATTGCCCCCAGGTGCTGTGTGTATCAATTGCTCCTTTTCATTGACAAAAAAATTCAATGGTCTGGTTGTAGCACAGTCCCCTTATCCACTCATTCCTGGAAGGATATTTGGGTTGTGTCCAGCTTTTGACTATGACAGGTAAGCCTGTGCAAGCTTTCATCTGAAAATAACTATTTTCCTTTAGCATAAGAATGCAAGAATGGGATTGCCAGGACCATAAAAAATTATGTTAGTTCAAAGTCTAATCCTTCTCTTCAGCACTGCACAGCTGTATCCCTAGCAACTTCCAGTTGCTCCAGAACCTTGACGGGACTTGGTAGTGTCAGTATTTTTTTTACTGGAATCATTCCACAGGAGTGTAGCGGCTCCTTCCTATTCTTTTTCTCTTTCTTGGCAAACTTGGGATTAGTTGATCATTAAAACCCTCCATTGGGGCTTCCCTGTTGGCACTGGGGTTAAAGTCAGTGCTATCAAGCTCTCCGCAGCCACTGCAGCACGACTTCAATCCCAGGCCAGGGAGCTGACCCACATGGCGCAGCAGACCTCTCCTGCCTCACCCGCTGCTCCCCTCAGCAGTGTGTTTCAGTCAGTCTGCCTGTTCTGCTCCCTACTCTGTTTCTGGTGGATCCTCTCATTTCCACACCTCTGACCTGTACCGCGGTTCTTGTATGCATAAATAAAAATAAGTCTTTATTTAAAAAAACCAAACACCTCTGTCATTTATTACACACCTGGTAAGGGGAAGTATTGAAAAGTGATTGAGAAAGAAATATCCAAGTATCCACTGTGTGTGAATTGGGGGGTCTATTCAGATTCAGATCAGGACAGGCTTTTAGCACAAAAATTTGCTTGCTAAATGAGGGTCTCCCTGGCGCAGCGTGTTGAGCACCGCACTGTGAAGCATCCGCTGCACAGCAGCGCAAGCTCGATTCCTGGCCCGGGAGTGAACAGCAATAAAATTCTCAGACTCTTCAGAAGAAAAGGTTGAGTACAGATGTTATAAAGGACAAAATAAAAAGAATGGCTCCTCCCCTCTGACAGGAGGACCACCCAAAGCCAAGGTATATTCAAGTATTGGAAGTACTAGCTTTTGACAGTCGGCAGCCTCTTCGTGAGGTTATAGGGCTATCAGGACACTTGAAGGAAGGCCCTCATGATAGGAAAATGGTCTTTGAACAACCTAAACAAGTCCTTCACCACACCCCTAAAGATCCCCTCCCCCTTCATCTGGAACTGCTGCTTTCGATAAACACACTTTCTTTTCTGTTTCATTTAGCAAGTAATTTTTTAAAAATTTATGCATACAAGAGCAGGGGTACAGGCTAGAGTCGTGGGAGGTGAGAGGATTCACCAGAGTCAGAGTGGGGAGCAGAACAGGCAACTCGACCGAAACACACCGCTGAGGGGAGCAGCGGGTCAGGCAGGAGAGGTCTGCCTCACCGTGTGGGTTCACTCCCGGGCCAGGAATCGAGCTTGCGCTGCTGTGCAGCGGATGCTTCACAGTGCGGTGCTCAACACGCTGCGCCAGGGAGACCCTCATTTAGCAAGCAAATTTTTGTGCTAAAAGCCTGTCCTGATCTGAATCTGAATAGACCCCCCAATTCACACACAGTGCTACGACAATATATGCAACATTATAACAAACTGAGACAATAACTGGAGAGTAACCAGAAACACTGACCACTGCTGGTGCCGGGTGCAGACTTGGTTCTCCATGCGTGTAAGGTGAAGAGACACACCCTAAAGCAGGCCAAACCAAAGCCGAGTGTGCCATTCCGGTGTGAAGATGTGACCAGCAAGGATGCTCGCTGCATCCCACAAAACTTGTGGGAGTGATGGGGCCTCCCTGGTGGCGTGGCAGGTTGACCGCCGCATTGTAAAGCATCAGTCACAGCAGTGCGAGTGATCCCTGGCCAGCGAAGGGACCGACATGGCGCTGCAGACCTCTCCTGCCTTGCCGGCTGCCGGCTGCTCCCCTCAACAGTGTATTTCAGTCAATCGGCCTGTCCTGCTCTCCACTCTGTCTCTGGTGAATCCTCTCACCTCCTGCTCCAGCTGTACCCCAGTTCTTGTATGCATAAATAAATCTTAAAAAAAAACAAACTTGTGGGGGTGGGAGAGAAGAAGGACCTTTGAGGGGAGACCACTAAGCACTTGAGCCCTCCCCAGCAGCTTCTTGATCAGATTGCCTGGAAATATGACATCTGTTCCATTATAAACAATAATCAAAGACATAATTGGGAATATATTTTGCAAGAATTTTGAAACATGCCAAGTGGTCTAACTATCTGGTTTGCAAATTGTAGACTATAAACGAAGAGGCTGCTATTAGTAATAGGTGGAGAAATACAATTGAAAATGACAACATTTTCAAGTTGTGGTAGGATATGGCCCAATTCACACCCGCAAGAAAATATGTGGAGTCATAAAACAAGAGATAATGGGTGAAGTAATTCAGCAAGTAAATGCACAAACCATATAAGAACACATCATCTCACAGAAAATATTTCACAAATTAGGTTCTTGAAGTCTTAGGACACTTGGGAACAAATTCTCTGAAAACAAGGGCCAAACAAAGGCACATGCCTTTAAATAAGGGAGGTGTTTTAACACAAGTTTCATCCATCAAGGGAGAAGTGCAATTATTATAAGCGATAAACTGAGTCAGAGATGGCAGATGGTTTGCAGGCAGAGATTTCAGGGTAAAGAGATTGTGTTTCACCACACTTGCTGCAGGTCCACTCAAACTCAATGCCAGAGTCACTCCTGGTTGTGCCCAGCCACCCCCCCCCCTGGCCCCCCACCCTGGTAATGGAACCCACTGTGGCGGAGCTAAGCTGGCAAGTACAGGAAGCTACTTGGCTGTTGGCGGTGGAAGCACTTGGGAGGGATTTCTGACTCCACTCCCCTCCATGTGGGAGATCCATGGCCATCCTTTGACTCATTTGGTCTCTAGAGGTTTAAGAAACATGAATTTAAAAGAGGCCAAAGGATCAAAGCCAAAATCAAGCACACAATAAAAAGGGTGAGTAAAAGATTCTAAGGTTTTCAGGGTACATTATTTTCAAGACAAGCCCTGCTCTTGCAAAGGTGGCCTAGAGACAGAGAATCCACAAGCATGCTTAAATAACTCCCTAGCTAGAGGAAGCAAAATGCAGGGAAAAAATACTTTGAAAAGTTAATACCATTAACCATAGTTGAAAAAAGGTTCTGAAATTTCGCTGGAAAACACAGAAGTTTATGAGTTGTATTAAGTACAGCATGAGTAATATTCCTATTTCACATGAATTCTTGGACAAATTACATTAGTTTGGTAATTCTGAGTTCAAAAATAGCTATAGGTCTTTTTTCTAACCTTGTTATTTAAAACTTTCTAAATTTCCTCTTTTGGTTTCTTGGGGGTCAGAGAAATTATTCTTACACAAACTATTTTAAAACATGAAAATAAAAACCTATGTATTTACCTAATTAAAAAAACAAAAACAAAAACAACCGCCGTTACATAAAAGGATTGGCTTATATAAACTCCAGGTTATACTGGAGTTTAAAATGAAAATAATTTTAATGATTATTTCACTTCTGCTGTTTGCGTATGGTTTTTAAACATCATCCCTTTCATTTTTAAAATCAACAATGATTATATTATACTTTAAATAACATTTTTGAGATCTCTAACTGACTTTAAGACCTGTGACTAATAAAATATTAAGTCAATAAATGAACCTTGTCACCTGGAATCTTTGGTAATTAAAATGCATAAACACATTATAAAAATGATCAAGCATACTATTATATTTATTTACTTTTTCCAAAGCTCTTGTTAAGATGGTAAATTTACATGAGATATATTGCCTCTTACACTACATTGATAAAGTTAATTTATTTGAAAGTGCTGAGTTCAAATTTTAAAATGTTATCAAACTGCATATTTAAACAAAAATGCATATAAATGAGTTAAACTGGAAAAGTTTATGAATAATGAAAAGAAAAGGGAATAATTCAGAAAAAAATATTTTGGTCTTTGTGAAATACAGTCTGTTTATTTTTTAAAAAGAGACAATGTTGGGGGCCTCCCTGATGGTGCAAGTGGTTAAGTCCCAGCATTATGAAGCTATGTGCGGTCACTGTAGCATGAATTTGATCCCCAGCCAGAAAAAGGACCCACATGGTACAGTAGACCTCTCCTGTTTCGCCCGCTGCTCCTCTCATAAACTTTTCCTCTGCTCTGTCTCTGGTGAATCCCTCATCCCCCACACCTCTGGCCTGTGCCCCACTTCTTGTATGCATACATAAATAGATCTTAAAAGCAAACAAACAAAAAAGAGACAATGTTGTGCTTTGTCTTCTGTGGAGGACAGAATGACATGAATAACCACCATGTCTCCCAAAGAGTGAACCTTCGAGAAGATATCCTCTCAGAAGCAGTGTGGCTTTACACTGATTTCCTGAACCATTTTAAGAAATTCTCTCATTTCTAAAGAGGCAAATTTACTTAATGTAATGCTTAACTTAAACCTTTTTCTGGCTTTCATCTTTTTATTTCTGTCTTTAGACGACTATGACATATGTTCAGATCTTGATGAGATAGAATGTCTGACAACTCTTTTTTTAATAGTTCCTTTCCTAATCTAAGTCCACAATTAAAACAAAACTTGCATTCAAAAAGAAGAAACTAGAATCATGTGGTGGTAAAACGGCATCATTCTAAATGTTTCAAAAATCATTCCAGGCTGGACAGAACCTACTTGGGTTCATGTATCATATTGGAGGTAAAACTGTTCAAGAATTAATGTTTGTTCCTAGATCCCCCAACCCTTGTTATTTGGTGCAGACTGTCATATATACTTTATGAAAGAAATCAAAGGTCCTGGGTGTTTGTAAGTACCCTCACTGTTCACAAATTCTTCCTCTCTGCATCATCAGGGGCTAAATGTACCCAAATAGGGGCTTATTCTCTTCCATGAAACTGTGTCACCTGTAGCACTTACAAGATTTTAAAAAATACATTTTTTTTTACTCTCTTATTTAATTGGAAATGAAGTGTGCTATCTTTTGCTGCTGAAATGTTTTTCATCTGGAAAGGCCAGAATGTTCCAAGGCACTGGCAGGGTTATGATAGATTACCACTAGTAAACAGAGCTATTCAGTCATGTCAGCTGCTGGTGGTTTCATAAAACATAGATCAGAAATTGAGTTTTCTTGACGTGGCCAAGGAAAAGAAACTCAGTAAAAAAAAAACAAACCAACAATGATACCAGATGTCTTTTACTACCTTTTTTTTTTAAGTGCTTTCTGGGTAATTCTAATGCTCAGCTAGTGCTGAGAACCACTCGCATGAAATATGAGCTTCTCACAATGGAATACTATGCAGCAATCAAAAAGATAAACTCATGCCATTCACAGCAATGGCTGGAGCTAGAAGGGATTCATGCTCAGTGAAATAAGTCAGAAAGCAAAAGAAAAATGTCAGGTGGTTTCATTTACAGGAGGAATATAGGCGAACCTTACAGGAGGAATATAGGAGAACCAAAAGAGGGACCAAGGGGAAAAAAATTAAAAAATACAACAAAACCAAACAACAATAAAGAGACAACTATAAATCAGAGACATTCTGCAGAGAGGGAGGGAAAGAGTCTAAAGTGAGGGCAAAAGAACACATGGGACTATGGTGATGGTGTACGGGTAAATTGATTGTGGAAATTCTACGAGGACTACACCTGAGAAAAGAAAGCAAATATTGTTTAAAAATAAATAAATAAAGAAGTTATTATTAAAAAAAATGAACTGCTCATCAGTTTTGCAAAAGCATCCAATACTTGAAAGTGGGAAACCATTCTGATACAAGCGGTGTTTTGATATACTGGGCGCTCATATCTGTGGTACATCTGCACCTCCTTTGGGAACTCTGTCCTTGATCTGCATACATAACACATCCAGATAATTCGTTATCACATTATCTAGCACACAAGCGTGCTAGCGAAACCTCTGAGCAACTCAAACTTATTATGGAAGACCTCAGTATAAAATTAATTAAACTACTTTCAGAAGAATATACTGACTATAGAAGTTTAGTCTTTCAAACACACTTCCAAATTCAAAGTTGGGTGGTATTAAAACTGAAAAATTAAGTTAAAATAATCTGAAAAATACAATAATTTGGGAACTTTGTCTGCTTCAACTGATGGTTTTTAGTTTATTTAACTGAGACTTGGAAAAGTTGTCTAACTTGAAGTAGTGTCATTTAATTCATGGATCCTTTTAAAGACTAAAATGTTCAAAAGAGCTAGTTAAGGAAATGATGGTCAAATCTGTGAAAATTAGTACCACAGGACCAGAATAATACTATCTGCTTTACGATTTTAATTTAAACCCAAATGCTGAGTCTTGAGATACTTCTAAAATTAAGTATTCATTTGAAGGAGGGGGGGGGTGGTCCTATGTACTTCAGTTTTATTTGTTCAACGGATGAACAGTTATTTTTCAAGCATTTAATTTGTATCAGGCAATTTGGTAAGCCCTTGATACTGGCCAGTGAGAAATACAAGCTGCTCTTCTCTGGTCTTATGGTCTAGCAGTAACTACATGTTGACACAGAACATACATGATAGTCACAGATATTTTTCAACATAATTTGGAAACCAACTGTGCCTACACGCTTGAAAGAGTGCTCAGTCCCACACACCAAAATTTGACATGTGGCTCTTGGTTACATTTTCCCTAATTAATTAAATTCCCCAATAAAATGACTGCACCTGTAACCCCTCAGTGATGTGCTTGTTAAAAATACATGTTCTCACTTTCATATTTTATAGGAAATGAAGTCAGCGTTCTCTTGTGGCTAACATGCCTTTTGACTGGAAAGGCCAGAAGATTCCAGTGCATTTGCTGGGTTATGATAGATGGGCTGTTGTGGGGCTGACATGCATCACAAGGGTTTCCCAAACGAGCCCCTCTCCTTTGGTCTTAAGCCCCAAAACACTAAATTCTTGAAAGGGACATCACAATTGTTTTAAAAAAATAATTTGTTTGGGATGTATGATATCCTGAGGTTTTCTCCTTTTCTCTTTTAATGTGATTCATTTATTATTTTCTGCAAAACTTTGATATTGTCTCCCTTTTCTCCTGAACTACAACCACTACCTTTTTCTTAGGAAAAATACAGAGACTCCACCCTGGTGGTGATCTGTGTCAGCCACTCGAAAATGTCACATATGACAAATATGCTGGGAACACAGGGTCTGCGTACTTGCCAACTAATGGAAATTCAGAGTGAAGGGTTTTTTCTTCCATATCTCACATGCCCCAATTGAGTTTAACTAGGTTTTCTATTTTGAAGATACATAATTATCAAGTGACTTCAGATGTGATGACGTGGAATTTTTCAAAGGAGACATCTATAGTAATCTTACTGATTAAGATAAGATCTTCTCATTTCCTGAATTACTGATAAATTGAGTTGCTTAACATAAACGCCACATCTCAGGCTGGTCTTGGTCTGGGGCCTTGCCAAAGGAACGTTCATGCAGTGCTAGGTTGTGTGTAAATGTAATACTCACTTTTTGGGCTCTACTCTAACTGGGGATATTCTTATCCTTTACTACAGGTTGGAAACCTTAAGTTATCAGTTAATTATTTGAAAATGTTTTGTAGTCTGCATGAAAGAAAGTTCATTTTGAGACTGAAATGAGAAGTGCTAAAGAAATATGTTTCTCTGGTCCAACTGTTAGGGGGAAAGGTAGTCCTAAATGGATTATGGGTGTGTGGACTCCAACCCCCACTCCAGACCATCAGTGTTCCAGAACCACAAATCCGATAAGATGATTATCGAAGAGTGGATTACTGGGACCTGAGGGTGGAGTTAATCAGCCAGGCTGGCTATAAAACCGAGGTGAGCCTTGGGCACGCTCTCTTACTGAGGAGCCAGACCCCTTACTTCGGAACCATCTCATTCGACTTGAAGCCAGCTCTCAACGCGCCATTGCTCAGATCTGGTAGGGTATTTGTGGATTTGTATCCCCTTTCTTTTTCCTTTGGTGTTATTACTGTTTTATTCCCCTTTCTTTCATAAAATAAAATGTGCTAATAACTTTTGCCATGTGTACCTGGAGTTGGGACTTTTAAGTCTTCTGAGCGCGCGGGTGGAGGACCCAGTGCGGGGAACCCATTTTATATTAGGGTTGCCCTGTAACACAACCCCTATGGAAAGCAGTGTGGAAGTTCCTCAAACTACTAAAAATGGAACTCTCATATGATCCAGCAATCCCACTCCTAGGAATATAACCAAAGGACTAATACCTGCACCCCTATGTTTATTATAGCACTATTCACAATAGGTAGGACCTGGAAACAACCTTAATGCCCAAAAATAGATGATTGGATCAAGAAGATGTGGTACATATACATGATGGAATACTATTCAGCAATCAAAAAGGATAAATGAGTCATTTGTAGAAACATGGATGGAGCTAGAAGGGATGATGCTTAGTGAAATAAGTCAGAAGGCAAAAGAAAAATATGGGACGATTTCACTTCTAAGAGGAATATAAGGGAACCAAATAAGGGACTAAGGAAAAGAATAATAACAATAAAAAAAACCCCACAACACAACAAAAACAAAAAGACAAGGACAAATCAAACACTTTGTGGGGAGGGGAGGTAATGGGATGAGGGCAGAAAGAGCACAAGGGACTGAGGTGATGGTGCACTGGAGAAATGGTGGTAGGAAATCCATGGGGACCACAATTGATGTCAGATATACATAAATAAATATGTTTCTGGATTTTGACCAAATGTCTGAGCCAACAGCTTCTGACTTTTTAAAACTAAATATACTACTAGGAATAGGGTTAAAAAAATTTAAGCATATAATTCCAGATATAGGATATATATATATATGTACACACAGACATATATATCCTATGTATATATCCTGTATATGTATGCAATTAACACACACAAAAGTTACGGGGAGAGGTGAACATCTAAACAGAAGTGCAAATGTTTTTTCTATCCCAATGTATATTGTCGTAGAGGT
This sequence comes from Galemys pyrenaicus, assembly GCA_019455555.1. NCBI lineage: Eukaryota > Metazoa > Chordata > Mammalia > Eulipotyphla > Talpidae > Galemys > Galemys pyrenaicus. The sequence goes on from JAGFMF010011576.1 coordinate 3,217,657, forward strand.
CATTGCTCAATGTTGAAATTATTGTATCTTAAAAGTAATAATTTCAAGAGTTAACGTTTATGGGATATCTATAATATGCAGTACTGTCCTAAATATATATAACCTCAAACTTCAAATAAGTATGAAGAACACATAATAGTATTCTCCGATTTTGCAGATGAAGTCCCTGTCCCTGCTCAAGGACCTACCGCAAGAGGTATCATAGACTGAAACTGACTTGATTTTAATCCAGAGCTACGTTCTAAATCCCCATGTTATTGCCTGCAAAAGTCGCCTTCACTTTTGAAATATATTTTTAATTTTACTTCCTTTCTTTAGATACTTCAAGTTATCAAAGAGTAAGTGAGTAAGGTTTTAAAAAATCCAAATGATAAAAAATAGACAAAAGGAAGGAACAGGGAAGCTCTCCCTTCTCTCCTCCCATTATGTTCTAAGTGTCTTGCTGAAACATCCGAGATGTTTGACGTGAAACATAGGAAGCAGAAATTTTTCTCCTCGGAAATTTCCCTCAGTAATTTTTGCCACTGGTTTGGAATTCTCCTTCTGGTAATGGCAGTGTAGTTCATATTGAACAACACAGATAACAACAGTAACACAAGTTTTCCCACTCACTGATGCAGAGGCTCTCTGAAGTCCCTTTTTCTCAGGCTTCTACAGAGGCCTCATTACACAGACATGGGTTAAGTCACTGGCAGTTGGTAATTGAATTCCACCTCCAGCCCCTTTCTTCTGGAGGTTTCACATCTGCTTGATTCTCCAGCGCTGCTTCCTGGTGCTGCTGCCTCTGGCGCTCTCTAGTCTGGCTTCTGGTGCTGCCCTGCCCAGCCTGCACATTGCTGCTGTGCTCTTGTGCTGCTGCCTCGGCAGTGCCACCTGTGAGTGTCTCCGGCTGCCCCCAGGAGTTGGTTCCCAGTCCGCTGCTTACCTGTGTGCCAGCAGTGCCAGGCTCTCATCGGAGGGACGCCATCTTTCATGAGCAGGTTTGGGCTTGGGCTACTGGATGCTGCAGATACTATCTGGGGTGGGATAGCTGGCCATTTGTGGTCTTAGAAACTTCTTTCTTCTTTCAACCACCCATTTGTATTTAAGCCTGTTGTTGCACTCTAAGCTTGAGTCCTGTCACAATGGAGCATGCATGGCAGGAGAACCCACAAACTGTGAACCCCCAAACTTTTATATGTTTACATTAAAGGGTTAAAAATAGGATTTAACTGAGTTTATCTGATTTAATATACAGCCCTTTAAGTAGAATTGTGGCATAATGACAGGAATGAAAGACACAGAGGCAAAGTAGCTTCTGTGTCTTTCAGAACTATTTAAGGTATCCTTAACTGCAAGCAACACAATGACTATGCAGCAAACATCTTTGTGGGGGGAAGTAAAAGGCGCCTGCCTTTTACAAATGATGCAGCTAAGTTATCTCATTTAGACGGCACACCCCTGAAAGGAAGGCTCTTCTTATGCCCATGTTCCAGATGAGAAAATAGGAAGGTTTCAAAGGTTATAAAACTGGGGACAATCGCCCTTTCTTTCATAAATGATCTCATGAGAGCAGCAGGTAAGACAAACAAAGCATTTATTGGGTCTGACTTTGTTTCTATAAATTGTTTAGTTTGATCACTTTTTACATCAAACCACATTCAGATATTACTAGCAAAATGAGCATAGCAAGAATAAATATGATTCGAGAACATGTTATGAGGGAAAGAAAATCTGATTTTAACATACTTAACAAAGCTGGAGACTTGGCCCCTGAAAAACTTGCTGAGTAGTCCCATACATGCTGGTGTGTTCAGAAGCCACTACACGATATAAATAGGAGAAAAAGTGAGTTCTTATATTGGGAGCTAACAAACAAAGCATCTAGCTGACCCAGCAATTAAAGATAGAGCTTTGTATACCTTCCTTAATAGTGAAAAAACAGGGGGTGGAAAAATTTCTACGAGAAGAACATATTGTTTCTCTAGGAAAGACAAATGAATTTTAAGGAGGACAAAAGGAGATAAGGAAATTTGTGATAATGGTTAAGCAGGTCTGAGTGGTTTCTCCTCTTCCTTCATGCCTGTGACACTCCCTGGAGAGGGGATTTATGGTAGGTTTTTCTGGGCCTGTCTCCTGGCAATAGACCCGCCCTAAAGAGGGAATTTATGGCAGTCTATTTCCCAGAACTTGCTGTTGTTAGTCAGATAAGGGAAGCTATGAGAAGGTTTCTTTCAGCATCTGTTAATTCCCAAGAGTCTTCAGTTTGAACTAATCTTCATACCAACCCTGGGCTTCCCAGTAGGTCCTTCTAATACTGTAATCACTTAGGGAGGTGGTGCAGATCAGGGGTGGAAGGGGGTAGTTCAGCTGAGCTGGTTACTTGACACTGAGGAAGAGGAATATCTGTTATGGTCTGAGTTGAGTCTCCCCAGATTCATATGTTAAACCCTGAGCTCTGGAGGCTGTGTTTGGCTAAAGGACCTTTAAAGAGGCAATTAAGGGTAAATGAGGTCATAAGGGTGGGAATCTAATGCAAGAGGACTGATGTCCTTAGAAGGAGAGACCGAGGTACCAAGGAAGCGCTCTCACAAAGGACACAGCCCAGGAGAGCCTCAGATTAGCCAGACATGTCGACACCATGATCTTGGACTCTGCCCCAGGCAGTGGTGTTTGTTGTGGCAGCCTGAACTGACTAATACACTCTCTTTAGACTTCTTTATTCACAGAAGGATGGTTGATTTAAAGGCCAGAATAAAATTCCCACCCCCAGGAAAGTGGATAAGGGAAAAGTGTCAATGAACTGTAAGACCATGAACAGAGGGGCTGAAAGCAACCCTTCCCAGATATGCCTGCAGAAGAGGGGCTGCCTCCGCCTTCTGAGGGGCAGGAGGGAGACACTGTAATTCTGAGACCTATAAAGAGAGGCAAAGAGCAATGTGGTTTGTCTCCACTATCAGAATTTTTATGGCTGTTTTTCAGCCTAAACCTCCCCAGCCAGGGAGCCAGAGGGTAAGGAATGGAGGGGGAGGGGGGCCCATGAACTGGGGTGGAGGATTATGGGCACTATGGTAGTGGATGTTGTGTGATAATGTTAGTGTATGACAGAGGGACCACCATGTACCCCAAACTTAAGGGGTACACACTGTAAAACAGGGTTTTGCCATCTGTCATATAAAGACAAAGGAAGCAGACCCTTAGTAGGAAAGAGTTTGAATAGAATTAGTGTGCACAGAGACTGAAGAGAGGATATAAATTTCCCAAGAAAACACCCAATGTTGCCCATCCTCCTTGTGGCAAGTGCCCGCTCAAACAGGATAATCTTAAAGCAGGACTGCTGAGGACAGAAAGTTGGCCACAAGTCCGAGGCACCTTCTGGAGGGAACCATAGGAAGGGAGTGGAAGGGACCAGGCAAGTCTGGGACGGGAGAGATGCAAAAATACCACTCAAAACAACAGCTGCCTTTGTCTCGGCCAAGGACAGTTTTTCCATGTGCTCTAACGGATGTGTCTCTTTCAGCTGTCTCTATGTGTCTCTTTTCCATGTCTCTTCCCATGTCTCCTTTCCAGCAGTACCATGGTGTAAGTCAGATGCAGAAGTAAGAGCCCTTTTCTTAGCTTACCTACCCCTGCCTTCTAGCCATGCAGCTCTACTCCTTATTCCCAGTAGCTAGTCCGAAGTGGCTGCAGGTAAGTGGTGGCAGGGAGAATGGTGCCAGTTCACTGTGTTTCGATGCTCCTCCCCTTTTTATGGACTTCTGAAGTAACAGACTTCTGAAGAGGTGTGCACCGAGACCTCTAAATCATATGCTGTATGCTTAAACCAAAGTTACTCAATAAGGGCCTCCCTGGTGCTGCAGTGGATTAAGCAACACACTATGAAGCAAATCGCAGCCACTGCAGCATAAGTTCGATCCTTGCTGCCGGCCAGGGAGGGGACCCACATGGTGCAGCAGACCTCTCCTGCTGTGCCCGCTGCTCCCCTCAGCAGTGTACTTCCGTTGATCTGCCTGTTCTGCTCCCCGCGCTGTCTGTGGTGAATCCTCTCACCCCACACACCTCTGGCCTATACCCCAGTGCTTGTATGCATAAATAAATAAATCTTAAAAAAAACAAAGAAACAAAGTACTCAATAAAAATTAACAGATTAAGGGCCTCCCTGGTGGCACAGGCAGTGGGTTAAGCAACACACTATGAAGCAAACCACAGCTACTGCTGCACGAGTTCGATCCTTGCCCCTGGTCAGGGAGAGGCCCCACATGGAGCAGCAGACCTGTCCTGTTTCATCTGCTACTCCACTCAGCAGTGCTGCATTTCAGTCGATCTGTCTGTTCTGCTCCCCACTCTGTCTCTAGTGAATCCTTTCACCCCACCAACCCCTGCACCTCTGGCCTGTACCCCAGTGCTTGTATGCATAAAAAAAAAATCTTAAAAAAAATTAACAGATTAAAAAAAATACTCAGGTTCTGGAGTGGAGTTTTTGAGACCCAGCTCTGTGACCTATTAGGTCTGTAACTCAGCAATTCAAAACTTGCTTCCCTAGTCTGTGCAGCATTACACTACATGAGGGGCTCAGCCTACTTTGTTGGTACTTATTGATGGGCCCTATCTTGGTGGGGGATGGAGACCAGTATCTGAGCAGGGAGTTCTCTTCATGGCACAGGGAGCGAGGGTGTCCTCTACATACCTCCACTACGTGCATGTTATCATACATATCCTACATACATGTTCTCTGGGGACAAGGTCCTTGAGGCAGCTTCCTGTAAACCTCCAGAACTCTGGAGGTGGGGCTTTTTGAGTTTCAGAATCAATCCCAGCCTCTTGGGAATGAGCACTAAGGTTAGTCAGAAAGGGAGACGTTCTGGAGCAAAAATCCACTGTGGAGCCTAGAAAAGTCTTTGAAAGAAGATATTTGACAAAAGCATTGAAAAGAGTCCACAAGAAATTTTGGAATTTTTATTTTGAGACTAATCTATACTTTCTTTTTGATTGTTTTATCCATAATGGTTTTCAAATACACTCTCCTTATTAAGAAATCCAGAGTTCTGCTTTATATTCTTCTTCGGCTATTTTTTTCTGTGCACTTGTGATTGGTAACTTTTGTTTTACCAGTGACACACACACGTCCTCATACACAGAACTGTGTTATGGGAGGGCTTACTTGTGCTGTTCAGGGCTGTTGTCTTCAGGAACTCCGTGCTTGCCACCCTGAATTGCACATGCTTAAAACGACCTAGAAGTAACCGTGACAAAAACGCCAAGGGCGTGACAAAGCAAAAAGTATGTTAGCTGACTGGTAGCTGGAGGCAAGGGTGCCAGATCAGAGAAACACATGGTAGAAATAGTAATTATGGCACAACACTACACATACCAGTTCTACCTTCCTCTCCCAAACACTTTTTGTTCTTGCTCATGTTCTTTGCTCCCGGCTCATTGCTGTTGCTGAAAAGTGAGAGGAACCAAAAGGAATAAAATTTTATTAGACATTTATTGTGCAAATCAGTGATTAATAACATTGGGATGGGAGTCAGTATTGACTCCCATCAGGGGTGGATTTCATTTCCATTACTTGCTGTTAAATTTGGTAACGAAACTTGATCTTATTGTTCTCATCTGCAAAATAGGGTCATCATCCCACTTCAAAGTTTTCTGAATGTTAAATAAAATCACATATCTAAATGTCTGGAATATACTAAGGAAATTTATAAATGGTAGGCAATATTATCTATCCTGCTCTCATCTAGTCCCAAGTGCTTTTTGTATTTATCTTACTAATCCTGTAAAATGGGCATAATCCTTTCCATCTTATAGGTGAAGAAATGGAAGATAAGGAATTCATGACGTGAAACAGCACACTACCTCTCCTGCAAATGAAGAAATGGGAGCACAGAGTATTCAAATAACTTTAAATAATGGATGGCTTACAGCAAGACAATTATGGGGATGCGATCCAAAGTCATGGCTGCCAAACCTGATATTGCAGTTTCCTATTAGTTGTTATTCCTGAGTGTTTGTAATAGTCATGGTAATATTTGTTATTTGCATTAATTTTAATTTTTAAGAATCAGTTTTCTTCACAGACTGGGATACACTCATGACTGCTTTCAATAAAGACCAGGTGGAGGGGATAGTGACTTTATGTTGTTTCCCCGTCAGGCTCTGTACTTATTAAAGTCACAAGTTGTCCTTCTTATCCTATTTTCTCATTTAACCCAGACAACCTATGATTGTCTTTTTGCTCCTAGTTCAAGCACAAGTATTTTCTGAGGTTGTTATTTTAAATAGCACTGTGTAAGGGGTTCTGTAGCATCATTATTTGAATTTATAATCTACTGATGAGCCAACAGAAAAGGCATCAAAACAATTGCTGACTAATTCAAGTGGATGGTGATAACGTTGTAGTGATAATTGCTATAGTTGACTGTAAGTAAAATTCTGAGTTTCTTAGCAAAGTGAACATGATTATCAGGAAAGGAGCCGGATAAAAGAGGAAGCTCTTTCTTTGTTCTAACCTTCAAGAGAAATTTCACAAGTGGCGATTTACAAAAGATAGAATGAAAGTTGCCCTCAACCAAATTCCCACAACCAATGCAGTAATGGAATCCAGTTGGGTTTTCTTTTCACTTTGGATAAAGTTGAGAGTATAACGCTGAAGGAAATTTTGCTTAGTACTCAGAAAAGTAGTCAGTGAATAAACAGCAGTAGGAACATGCACATAGTGTGTATTTTTCAAAAAATATTCCTAAGTATACCCTTTTTTTTTTAATTGTGGAGATTTTATAAAAGCCTGGTACTATCAGAAAAAATTCTAAACAGGGTCTCCCTCATGATGCAGCAGGTTGAGTGCCTGCACTGTGGAGCATCTGTGGCACAGCAGCGCTAGTTCGATCCCTGGTCAAGGAGGTGACCCACATGGCTCAGCAGACCTCTCCTGCCTCGCCAGCTGCTTCCCTCAGCAGTGTATTTCAGTCGATCTGCCTGTTCTGTTCCCCACTCTGTGTCTGGTGAATCCTTTCACCTCCCTTGACTCTGGCCTGTACCCCAGCTCTTGTATACATAAAGAAATAAATCTTAAAAAAAAAAGCAGTTTAAAAAAAAGAAAATTCTAAACAATGTGCTTTGATGAGCACTTATACATGAAGTCCACATTCTGCATTTCTGGTTGAGGAAAGGTCTTATGGCCTAGAACCATCTCAACACAGAGTGTGGCTGAACCCCTCTTGTTAAAATTGTCACTGGACAAAGGAGAGGATCCTGAGGTCCCTCAGTCAGATTCCAGTCCTAAAACATAGATGGATCAGTCTCTGTCTATTGCTCCACCCACTGGAAATCAGAAGGATGGACTGGAGAGGCCCTGCTCCCACACAGGAGGAAGAGCTCTTGGGACCCTGTGGTCAAGATAGAAAAGAGGACACACACTATAGACACTGGTGAGGGCAGGTTAGGAATCAGTATTAGTGATTAGAGAAAAAGCATGATAAGGAGCTCTGCAGAGATCTCTCGGGGCATGAGAAATTTTCTGAGGTGCTGTGACTAGGGGTCTATGTAGGTTTTAGGACTGGGGTTTATGAACAAAGGAACCAAACTTGATTGACTGAGAAAGCAAGGAGAGTGCACTGAGCTGACGTCCATTGCTTGCTGCTGGTTGTGTCCACCAGTCTGCTGGAGCCCACTGTCCTGCAGAGCTCATGAATAGCTCATAGAGGTTCTGTGCCCACTGCTCCAATTTGAACTGATCTGGTCTCAAGGTCTGTGAATCTTTTCTTTTGAGTCTGTAACTTCCTTTTTACACCATGGCAGTCAATCTGATAAGCTGTGAAGAGATAGCATAAGAATGGGAAAAAATTAGTAAACAATACAGTGAACCAATGGAATTTATGGCAGCAGGTCTCCAGGCCAGTGTCCTCAAGTTTTTAACCTCTTGTTTACCATCTTATGGACACAGCAAAATTTTGTCCTCAGGTTCTTTCCTGTCTCAAGATGATGGTGATTTACTGGGATTCTGGTCCACCTTCTTGAGTTGATGGGTGGAGATCCCTTTCCATTCTTTTAAAACAATTACGACTTATTTATAATTGAAACAACTGAGGTCAAGTTGACATAGAACATATTAATTTTAGGTTCATAACATGATTTGTATCTTTTGGAAGGATGACATGTTTAGTTAACGTCATCACCAAATATAGCTACACATTTTTTTAAATTCTTGTAAGGAGAACTTTGAAGATTTACTTCTTAGCAACCTGAAAATATGCAATACAGTGTTATTATCTATAGTCACCATACTATGCATTACAGCCCCAGGACTTATTCAGGACTTACTTTATCCCCTTTCATTTTGGCTATTTTCACCCACTTCCTGAACTCCATATAGTAAGCATGGTATATGACTATAGGAATATGTAACCGACGACTTCACCCAAAACCCAGTCCAGCTGCTGTATTGACCCCCAAGCAGGAGACTACACATTTTAGCTCACATTTGCATCTAACACAGGACCCCAGAGCACAGCCTAGGGAGTCTGGGGAGGGCACTCCCACTGGGGAGTTCTTATAGAACAGGTGCCCCTAAACTATTTCATAGTCTTAGAGAATTACTTTCTCTCCAAGTTGCTTGGACCGGTCATTACACCGCGTGCCAGTCCAGAGTGGAAGCTGAACGGTCCAGTCCCTAGGCTTGGGAGGGGCGAGGCGGCGGGGCGGGGCCTGGGCGGGGCGTGCGTGCGGCGGCGTGCGTGCGCGGGGGCGGGGCGGCAGCCGCAGACCCACGCCGTAAACAGACAACATGGCCGCGGCGCCGGTTGCCTTGGGGTCGTTACAGGCCGGCCGCGCCCGCTGGGTAGCCGCTTGCTGTGCGCGGCTAGGTCCGGGGTGGAGGCTCTCTGGCTCCTTGACAGGTCTGCGGATCGGTCCGGAGATCTGGGCCCGGAGTTGGGTTCCTGCTGCTGGGAAGGCGGCCCCGCGGAGGGGCTACAGCTCTGATGCGAAGACGGAGGACGAGCTGCGAGTGAGATACCTGGAAGCGGAGAACCGAGGTGAGGGGCGCGGTGCCTGTGGCCGCCTGACCTAGGAAGGGTTGCAAGGTCGAGTGACAGTTGGGGTCCGGGGTTGAGGCTCCTCCCTTCCCCCCCACCTCAGCATTGAGCTTCCTTGGTACCTAAAGGTGTACTATCAAGCAGGTTACCTGTAAAAGACCCCACGCCGCGCTGGAGACTGAAACGCAATTTGCACCGTCATCTCCAGACAAGCCAAGGTCAATAAACCCGGTGTGTGTGTTTGCTTCTAGGTTTTGTTCTTGCTCTGTAATTGCTTTCTGTCAACTCAGATATCAGGGAAGAGTTTAAGCAGCTGCTATGAGGATGGACTTCTAGAGAAGCTTTAAATCTGTTCAGCTGGAACAATTCCCTCCTTAGCTTGTTTTATATTATAAAGTTTATCTTGGGGGAGTATTCCATTTCAGTTAAACAGTTTTTAACTTTATTTTGGCCTCCTCTTTACCATACTAAACTCTGGGGACACAAATGTGGATGATATTGACTTTGCCCTTGAGTACCTAAGTGGGAGGAGACAGATGTACTAACAATACTGTAGTGTTGGAGGGAAGGGCTGTGAAAGAAGGGGCAGATTTGGAGGGATTACTGTTGAAATTCGGTTGCTTTCACTTGCAGTGTTGAGTAAAGCTAATGGGGTCATGAAAGGTGTCAGTTATTCTTGTCGTGCATTTATCGAGCACCTTATACTCATGACTGCTGTCTAGCTTCTAGACAGTGAAGAAGGTAAGTGGTCATTAAAAAGTGATGACTTTAATAGTTTGGTAAGAGTAATGGGCTGTTATACCCGGAAGGGGCATGTGATCAGTTCAATTTAGGGAGATTGAAAGACTTGAGAGGGGGAGGTTCTGAGGGTCCTTAGGGTTTTGCCAGATAAACCAGTTTCAAGGCATGCCTTACAAGCAGTGAGATTTCACATGAGTGATGGTTCTTCCATATACTTCTCAGACTCATGCGTAAAATAGGAAGAATAATGCCAACTTTGTATAGCTGTTGTGAAAATTAGATGAGGCTGTTGATACAAATTGTCCACGAAGTATCTAGCTCACTGGATGCCCTTCTTGATGAATTACTTCATTTTTTCACTTGTGTCATCATGATTATTATAGGCAGATACCAGAGCACACATGGTGTGTTGGAAGATGATGTAAAGCAACTGTGGTGCGTAGTGGGGCATGACAGGCAGAATATTGAGAAATTCACTTGCAAAGTAGATTGACATTGGAGTGATTAGAATTGTGAATACCACCATCTTTTGAGTACTAAACTTAGTCTCTTTGGGATTTCAAGGACATTAGGTATATCAACAGTACATTAACTACAAAGGGGTTGAAATACATCTAGTAATAGGCACCATATTCTGTATATTTTTCTTTATGACTTGAATGCAATTGAAAGTAAATTCGCATAAAATGTTCTAAACATTTTTAAGTTATACTCAAACGGATTAAAAGAGGAAATTAGAGCATACAAGATAACTTAATAAGTCTAGATGTTTCCAGTTATCTTAAATATAAAATTCAGCTGTTAGGACATAATGATTTCATAAGTAAGTTGACCCAGCTAACTCTGAGGGTTGGCAAGAATGATAGCGCAGGCTTAGCTCTGATTTATAATTTGTTTTGCTTTACTGTTTGAGCCAGCAATAATCCTTGCAGAGAGCCCTTTTCTGCTGTCTGGGTTCCATATTTGTAATTTGTAGCAAAGGCATAGTTATGTAACCAAGTTTCTTTAGTAACTGATTGTTGTTATTTACTCTATTTAGAATTTGAGAGTAGCACTTCTGTTCATGGTTTATAGGAGTTTTCTTCTGGCCTGCTCCAGATTCTCTTTTATTCATTTTTTAAAAGATTTATTTGTTTATGTCTACAACACTTGGGTACAGGCCAGAAGTATGGCGGGGGGCGGGGTGTGTGTGAGAGGATTCACCAGAGACAGAGTGGGGAACAGAATAGGCAGACTGATGGAAATGCACTGCCGAGGGGAGCAGCAGGTGCTGATTCGAGAGGTCTGCTGCGCTATGTGGGTCACCCCCAGGCCGACAGCAGGAATCAAACTTGTGCTGCTGTGGTTTGCTTCGTAGTGTGTTGCTTAACCCACTGTGCCACCAGGGAGGCCCCCAGATACTCTTTTATAGGCCAATTCATCTGTGGTCATTCTTCCCAGTTTATTCTTCATAGTGGTGCTGGAATACCTTTTTTTCAAGGCCAAATTTTATTTCACTGCTCAGTTAAAAGTCTCTCATGACTGTTGCCAGCAAATCTTTACAGCTGGCAGGCCTTCATAGTGTCTCCATCTCCCTTTAGCCACATCTAAGCTTTGTTTTTTTTCTGTTGGTATGTGTCTGTGTGTGTGTGTGTTTGTGTGTTTGTATTCGCTCCTAGAAGTGTTATAGGGCAGGGAGAAGGGCACCCCAGAACTCCCAAACCTGCCTGCTCTAAATAGATAATGCCCCATTAAGATAAACATAGATCTTTAATACGATTAGTGTGCAATACAGAAAAGACAAAGAATATAGTTTCCAAATCTAGTACCCAAAGTTACCCAACCTCTTGTGGATAAAAGTCCATCCTAACAGGATTTTTTAAAAAAAGATTTATTTATGTTTATAAGAACTGGGGTACAGGCCAGAGGTATGTGGCGGGGGAGAATACTCACCAGAGACAGAGTGGGAAGCAGAACAGGCAGACTGACTGAAATACACTGCTGAGGGGAGCAGTGGGCAGGTAAGGCAGGAGAGGTCTGCTGCGTCATGTGGGTCAGCTCCCTGGCAGGGAATCCTGCTGCAGTGGCTGCTGACAGCTTCCTAGTTTTATAGTGCTGCAACTTAACCCATTGTGCCACCAGGGAGACCCTTACCCAAACAGGATTGGCCCAAAGCAAGGCCCTAAAACCTGCCACAAGTCTAAATAAAGCACCTTCCAGTGGGGACCCATGGAAAAGGGCCAGAAACAGACAAGTCTGGGAGAAAAAGAGTAAAATAAAAATCGAGATAAAAGCTGCCATTGTTAACTCTCCTGAGGTCTCTTACCCACATCTGTTCCAACCAGTCTGGGACCAAGAAGCAAGTGCAGTTTCTTCATATGTGTCTCTGCTCCACATGCCTCTTCTAGGTCTCTTTCTTGGCTGTCCATCCTACTTCTTTCCTTTTCCTGTCCTCTCCAGCTTCTTCTCCCTGCTCAGCTTCACACTCCTTTGGGTGGGCCAGGGAACCAGAAATCTCTCTTTTTCCTGGGGACCACCCTGTTATAGAAGGACCTCTCTTTTCCCCCTGGCAGTCTTCGTCCAGTCTGGCAAAGCGTCTGCTCATAATTGTGAACCATGTTGGAACAACTTCTGTAAAAATAGAGCAGATAGTCAAAGTGTAATTAATGCAAGTCTTCCTTGATACTACTCCTTCTTCATCATTTACCTGTAGGTTATCATCAGGTTTTCCTCAGTGTCTTTGAAATCTTTCCACTTTTCTACATGCTTTATTTATTTTTTGAATTATTTTTATTGAGGTAATGTTGGTTTACAACATATATATGTTTAGGAGTACATGTTCACACTTCTTCAAATGTGTATTACCATGTCCACCACCAAAGGGCCAGTATCCCTTCATCTTAGTCCTTTGGACTCCCTCCTCCCTTTGCTCTCACCTCCTTCTCTGTGGTCTTTAATAAACCGCTCATGTCCATGCCAACATCATCTCTCAAGTGAACCATCGCTCAAGTGCAGAACTTTGCTAGCTGGTCGTTTTACATCTGCTTAGTTTTCTTTTTAATTGCTTGAATCATATATGTCATGTTTCTAAAAATATATTTTCACATTTTATGACATGAATTATATCTCAGGAAATTTATATAATTGATACACATTTAAATCTTTATTGAGGTATAATTCACATCATAAAATTAAAATTGTGCAATCATTTTTAGTATATTTGTAGACTTGTGCAATCATCATAACCCAATTATAGAACATTTTTTATCAATCCAAAGAAACATGTTAATCTACTTTCTGTTTCATATAATGTAATATGTAGTCTCATGTATATGTAATATGTAATAATGTAATATTTATTCTCTTGTAGTTTCTTTTACTTAGCAATTTCAGGGTTCATCCATGTAATAGCATGTATCCAGACCTTCATTTCTTTTAATGGATGAATAATATTCCATTTAGATATATCACATTTTATTTATTTATCATTGATGTACTTTTGAGTGGTTTCCACTTTTTGGATATTGTGAATAATTACGCTTCGAAAATTCATGTATATGTTTTTGTGGGTATCTTTATTTCCGCTTATTAGTAGAATTGTTGGATTATGTGGTAATTCTGTAATTAACATTTTAGGAATTCAAACTTTTTCATTTTACATTCCCACCAGCATGTCTGAAGAATTCAATTTCTTTATATACTCTCCAATACTTGTTATGATTGTCCTTTTGATTTTAGCCAACCTAATGGGTGTGGTATCTCATTGTGGCTTTGATTTGGATTTCCCTAATGGTTAGTAATGTTGAACATCTTTTCATGTGCTTGTTGACCATATACATGTTTTCTTTGTCTATTTTAGAAATTGGATTGCTTATCTTTTTTTTGTAGGGTTGGAAGAGTTCTTTATATATTCTGGATATAGGTCCTTTATCAGATACACAGGATTTGCAAATATTTTCTCCTGTGGGTTTTCTTCTTTTTACTTTCTTGATGCTATATTTTGTAGGACCTAAGTTATGGTGTAGTTAATTTATCTGAACAATATGTTTGTTTCTGTGCTTTTGGATCATATATAAGAAACAGTTGCTTAACCCAAGGTTAAAAAGATATACCTAAGTAAAATTTTGCAATTTTATTTCTTTTATCTTCTGCCTTTCAATTTCTGTTTGACATTAGTTTAATTCATCAAAATTTATAATAGTTAATTTGTACTCTTGTCATAATTGTCCAATGTTTTATCTATAGATTGTTTATAAACAGAGTTCATAATATTCTTGATAAGTTACATTGACACTATCTCCAGTATCTCTAGAAGCAGTCTACTTCCCAGTTTCACTCACAGCTTGAAGACCGTGTAATGTCACCTCTCATCAGAACCTTCCCAGTTCCTTGTGGTTTGTCTCCCCATTATACTTTATTTTCCCTTTTTCATTAATTGAGATGAAATTCAGGTAATATAAATTTACTATTTTAGATTTTCTAAGCATACAATTCAATGGCTTATTCACCATTCCATACAGCTGTCACCACCACCTAATTCCAGAATTAATGTGTATCATTAAGAATAATTTGTTGGCATAGTTTTGTCTCAGTACAAGGATGTGGTATTTGAAAAATATATTTGAGTCCTTGAAAAGTCATTGGATTATGAAATAAAGTAGGACAATTACTAAACAAAAAGTGAGATTCTTTGTGGGGAAAAGTTAAGATTTTATTCTGTTTTGGGGTATTGGTAGCATACTGATATACTTGATGGTACAGTCATACCAAATAGATGGTTCATTTTAAATAACAGTAAATTTCCAACTCTTTCAGGTGGAAGTGCCCACATCATCAGGTCTCAAACCTGGGACCCAAACTGATGAAATTAACTATGGTAGAAGCATTTTGATGGTACTTTAACCTTTAGTAGTAATGTCAGAAGTATCATATCTGACAGGCAACACTGTTGTTTGTGCCAGAGGGGATAATACTAATTGTTGGAAGCTTTACATGAATCATATTATGTGGTCCTCATGAAAGTCCCACAGAGTTTGGAACCATGAGTATCTTCATTTAACAGACTAAGAAACTGAGGATCAGAGAGTTTAAGTAACTGCACAAGGGTACATAGCTAGTAAAGGGGGAGCTTGGGATTTTAGCCCCAGCATTCAGACCTCAGTCTCTACTTTCAGAGGTGACCAACTTAGATGTCTTAGAGACAATCCACATCTTTCTGTTAACATTAGTAGTTCTCCATCTCATTCAGTGTTATCTCTTTCTTCCGATAGCTGAAGGAAAACACCTAGTAGACACTTCTAACAACTCCTTCCAGTTCTCAGTTCTGTTACTATTTCATTGAGGTTTTACTTGTCAAATAGATCTGGAATTCCTTCACTTCCTTCTTGTCTAAATCTACTAACCTCAACTAGACCTTTTATCTCTTGTCCGGATGGCAGCTTGTGTCTTGAAACTTCTAACCTGATACAATTTTGGTATGCTCTCCAAATACAGAAATGACATTCCCCCCCCCCCCCCTTGTTCATATGTGTGTATTTATACTCACTTAGAAACTCTTTTACTGGTTACTCCTTATTCTTAACAGGACCATTAATTATCTGCCTCACCAACATTCTGTGGCTGACATTGACCTCTTCTCTCATTGGTCTCTCTCTTCTCCTGAGTGACAGAACCTTTATTGGGGACCTTTGCTATTTATACTTTGTCCTATAATGCTTGTGCCTGAAATCAAGCCCTCCTTCCTTTCCCCAAGCCCACCTTCATCCTACTCATCCTTTTCAGCTCAAATGGATAAGCTTTCCTTTAGTATCCTGTCTTGCACCAGACCATTTCATGGTTACAAGTTACTGTAGTTTCAATTATAGCATGAAAAGCACTTTGAATTATATAGTGTTTGATTTTGCTTTCCCTTCTTTGTGTTCTTGTGACTGAGCACCATAATGTGTGTTCAGTACATTTGAATGAACACATCTAGTCTCAGCCCTTTGGTTTTCTTCATGAGGAAACGGAAGCTTGAACAATTTGGGAAAGTCATTCATTGAAATGTGGTGTTAGATTGCTGTTTACTAGCTAGAGGTAGTTACTTAACCTTTGAAAGCCCTGGTGTCTTCAATAGGGTAAAGATACTACCCACTTTTTGTGTTGCTGTGGAGATTTTATGAGTTAATAAACATAAAATGCTGCGAACAGTGTCTGGCACATACTAAAAGTGTTCAGTTAGTGGTAGCTGTTGACATTAGTATTGGGACCTACCCAAGGTCATTCAGGTCCTTAATGCAGAGTCTGCTGGGTACCAGTTTCCCTTCATGATTTTTTCTTTACTGAGATCATATAGGATCCTCGCAAACTTATTCTACTCAGAGCTGAAGTTCATCTTTGTACTTTCTTTGATAAATGGGTTTGCACAATTTTTTCCCCCAGAGAAGACATGTTTACATTTTGTTGTCTTCCGTTTAACCCAATTATAAATAATGACTACCCACCTCCATACCCATCTCCAATCAGGTGAAAAGCAGTATGTACTTACTTGGGGCAAGAGTGTTTGTAGGACTGAACATGTCAAAGTCTTTGAACTCTCAGATATTTTAGAACCAATTAAAGGATTTTAAGTAGGACTGACTTCTACGCATAGAATTGTTTTCAGAGAACTGATCGACTGCAGCAGTTGGAATGGGAGGCTGTGTTTAGATGATGATCTCTGATAAAATTAGAGGAGTTTGGAGGCAGAGGTGGACATTGTGGGAGACAGAATGAGCTTTTTCTGTAGATTGAGTTTGACTTGCTTGTTGGACTTCTAAATGGAAGTGCCTTCAGTTGAAGTGTATGAGAAAGAAGTCATGAGTAAAACCTCAGATGGAAATATTGAAAACCACGTTGGGTGACAAAAAGAGTAAATGAGATGTAAACACCTGGTATACAAAACAGCTGAACCTGCACTACTTGTCAGTGACAAGGCTTTGTTAGCTTTTCTATATATAATTGAAGGTGATGAAACCATATTTTAAGTAGCATTTTAACACTGAGAATTTTCATAAGCATGGTCTCCCTGTAGTTAGTATGACTTAGTGATGTACAATTTAGTTAAATGTGGCAGATAACTTTGGTATGATGATTTGGAAGAGATAAATTGAGGGGGATGTGATGTCATCAATTTCTTTTCTAAAAGACTAAAGAAAAGCAGTGACTATAAAGCACTGGATTGATTTTATAAATATGTTACAAATACCACAGTCTTGAAAAATGTGCTTATCTTGAAAAGGAAGCTAAACACAAAGATAAGGATAAATGTCTTGCAGTGAGGAGGCTTAGAGTCACCAGTTGAACAACTGTGTGTGTGAGCCTGTGCCCTGATACCTCACTAACTCAAGTGCTTGTGCTTTTTTTCTCTTAACTAGGGATTGTGGTGCTTGGAATAAACAGAGCTTATGCCAAAAATTCTATCAGTAAAAATCTCATAAGAATGGTGAGTATAAGGATTAAACTTCTGGCTTCTAACACTGAGCTGTCATTTTGACATGAATCCGAAAATGACTTTTCACCCTATTTCTCTTCATTCTCCTTGTTTCTTTCTATTTAGCTATCAAAATCTGTGGATGCTTTAAAATCTGATAAGAAAGTGCGGACCATAATAGTCAGGAGTGAAGTACCAGGGATATTCTGTGCTGGTATGTGAATGCATTTTATTTTGAAAGTAAACTGTAGTCTGATTTTTCTTCAGTAATAGTCCATTTTCCAGTAAAGTGTTCTGTGGTTTGAATTCTATTACTAACAGTTTTTCTCAGTCTGTTTTTACTGTTTCCAAGAAAAATATATTTTGTCAATATTAGAAATTTTTACAATGTGTTCATTGTTTTCAAAGTTAAAAAAAATTATCAAGCCATTAAAATATTTGTTTGCAGTATATACATAATATTTGTGAAAGATCAGGTGGGAAGAAAAACTTGGCTTTCTTTCCCATTGCAGTGTGTTCTTTATTTATTAGTAACCCAATAGCTGCCCTGTATATTAAATATGTATGTTTACTTTGAAAGTTGATGTTTGAAATAGTGCCTACTAAGTATGTGTCCATGGATTGGGTTTTTTAATTGGTATCTACAACAGCAAAAGACATACTTTAGCCCCCATTTTTATAACATTACAGAAAGCTTAAAGAATAAGCTGTCATATATTTTCCATGTTTGTATTTCTAGGTTATGCGTTTGAGTCTGTTTCAACTAGTTAAAAATACTGGTGCTTAAGAGTGGTAGTAATGATAATATAGTATCAAAATAATCATTAGTAATTAACTATAAACAGATGAAGGTGGAAGTTGACTGAAACATAAAAATTTTTTTTCCAGTAAACATGAAAAATGGGTTAATTCACTTGAGGTAGTCAAGCATTTAATATATATATATATATATAAATATACACACACACAATAGTTTATTTTATATATTTATCATGCTAGTATATACACCAGTATTTGTAGAACATTTAGCATATATCCACAACCATGCTAAGAGCATGAAGAGTTATTTCTAGACAGATTGCTGTTAGCAATGTCTTAATTTTGGTTAATATTCTTCAGATCATTCTTAAGGGTGTTCAGTTTTTCAGCCTTCAAAACCTTGTGGTTTTCACCTTAAAATATGATAGAATTTTATGGTATTTTGACTTTTGATGTTATGTGGCATACCTAAGAGGACTAGTTTTAACTTCAGTTTGGTTATCAAAAAGTGTAGGTTTATTGTTGTTGCTACCTAGTGGACTAAATTATGCTAGTGCAGCATCTCCTTTTTCATTGGTCACAGCTGAGGATGCTATCCATTTGGTAGGTTGTCGGAGACTTCCTTGTGGTAGTATATGGAAAGCACAGTGCAGTAGTCAGTGATTCATAAATCTTAATAGCTTTTGTAAGCACTTTGCGTATATTAAAATTTCGGTTTTTTCTTAGTTTGAAAAACTTTTACTGAGAGAATTAGGATTCTTCTATCTGTGACTTTGGGACCAGGTGTCTTCAGGTGACTGATGGCTGTGAGGTCATGGCACTTAGGTACTCTTGAGAGTCATTGAGAGGCTTATTGGGGAGCTATCGAGCAGCTTTTAAGGAGTATTTTGAATGTTTGATTATGAATAATAATTAAGGAATGATATGAATATTTGAGGAGTAATAATGATATTGTGAGGGTAGAATAACCTTTTAGCATACTAGCTTTACTGTTTTTTGTTAGTAACAGGTTTTGTAATTATAACACTATGATTGCTGGTAGAATTCTTTTCATTTTACCTACTCCTTTGCTCCCCATTGTTTTTGCATCTTCAAGCATTCTTTGAAAAATAATTTAATTCTTTAATACAGTTTATAGCTCCTCTTATAGATTGCTTTTGGAGAGCATATTGAGTAATATGCCAAATTTCTTTTGATCAGATTAACAAGTTAGACTTAAATACTTTCAAGGTCAACAAAATTTATTTTCTCTATTCTGCATGCCTGACTTTTTTTCATGATCAGGAGACTTCTATATTTTTAACTTGTAAGACTGCAGAGTCTTCTATATTTTAACTCATAAGATCTGTTTTGTCAAAGAAAAAGATGAATGTTTGAGTAATGGAAAAGTTGGGACAAATTATTTAAGTAATTTTGAGTACATAATGGAATCATTCTTTTGAGTTTCTCTAAAGTTCTTTCTTTTATTATATATGCTTGAAATAGTCTAGTAAGTGTGTCTTTATTAGTGTGTACACATTAAGTTTAATTCCAGATAAATAACTTCTCTACATAGTTAAATAATATTTAGGCTTATCATAAAGTATGTTAGTATAAAAATCTCAGTTTTTATCAGGCCTCGTTTATTAGATAGTTTTCACATAATTAGAACCTTAATTTCTTTTCTGAAGTAGTGATCTTTAGAAAGAAAATCCTCAAAAACCCCTTGTACTCATTTATTGATTTTTCTTGTAGCCTCTCCAGCTTCATAAAGTTACTCATTTTCTCTCTTCCTCTTCTGTCCCCACAAAAGTTTCTCTGTACATCTGTATTCCAGTGATACCTTGTTTGTCTCCAAAAATATGAATTCTAAATTAATTGTTACAGCATTTGACTGAACAAGTTTAGAATAAAAAGCGAACCTATGGAACAATTAGAGAATTCCTGTGAGGTTAATGACTTGGTGAAAAGTGGCAGCTTAGCTAGAATCTACTACTGACTCCTAGACCAGGATTTTCTTTATTGTATCTGTGACTTTTAATCTTTTGGAGTATAAGGACTCCTTTCTAAGTTCTAGTATTTTATGCACTTATACTTCAAAGTGGTTCTGTGTTGACTGAAAAGATGTGTTATGTCAAAATACCACTCTGGTTTTATATGTATAATGTATTTCATTGAATTCCTTGTTGCTAACCACAGTGGTAGCTAGCTGCACTTTAAAAAAATATGATTATCATCACTGTAGACTGTAGTCCCTATACATTTGTGCTTTCCAATGCCATGCCATCCTATTGGTTTGACTCCAGGTTGGGAATCACTGTTGTATTCTCTGTTCTGTATATTAGAACACCACTCTGGGTTCATTACTTCTCTTAGAATTCTGAGAATATCATGTTAATCATCAAAGTTCATTGCAAAACACTGGCTAGTAGATTATATAAAAGATTGGCCTGAATATATCCTCTTATCCCTATATATTCTAGAAATAATTTATTCCCTTAAAATTTTTGCCCGCTCTCCCTCTCTCTCTTTCTCTCTCTCTCTCTCTCTCTCTCTCACACACACACACACACACACACACACGAAAGCTGAGATAATTTAACTATTTCAAAATGTTTAGGTAGGCAGAATTTTAATGTTTTGCCTGTATTGGAATTACGAAAGTTTGTTTTGGCTAGGGTATAAACAAATAACCTTAGTCATCTGTTAATTTTTGTTCTTTTAGTGTTTTTAACATTAAATAACAAAAGACATATGTATTGTAAACATAAGATTTTTGAAATGCTATTTTATGAGAAATTACTGAGACAGAATTTTTTCTTTGAAATTCCTCAAATAGGTTATAAACAATTCTTAGTAATTGATTCCTGTATCTAGAACTCTAAATTGAGTGTTTCATTGAATTATACTAGTGTGGGTTTTTTAAAAAAGTAAGGGTAGTTTTGCTTCTGCTTTTGAATTCTAGTAAATTGTGTTCTGACTGAAAACTTCTCACTAAAGTTGTCAACATGTTTTATTGAATGTTATGTGTATTGGACACATAGATATGGATGTTGCGACATAGATAGATGGAAGTGTAGGACTGGTGATGTTACCTATTCACTATTTTTCAGAATCTGAGGCTAAGTTATATTTATGATTTTGACTCAGATTTTCTAGAGTTTGATATCAAAATGTGAAAGCATAGATAACCACAAATTTGTATTAGTTTAGCTAGTTAGGGTTCTTTTGTTGTATATCATTTTTTTGGAATAAAAATATCTGTTTCACTGGGTTATTAATTACCTGCAATAAAATTGACCAGTTTTAAGTATTAATTTATGAATTTTAATTGATGTTTAAACTGTGATTGTAGTTGTGTTGTAGAGCCTAGTTCATTACTTAAAAAGCTTTCCTGTGCCTGTATTCAGCCAGTCCTTTCTCTCCTCTGACCCTTTAAGTCTCTCTTCTAGAGCCTCTCTTCTAGAGAGGCTTTCAATAAAGGTCTTGTCTCTTCTGCAACTCTTAAGTGGAAACCTGTTGTAAGTGATATTCTGTATCTGGCTTCCTAACCTTAATGCTTTGAAATTCACCCATGCTATATGTTTTAGTAGTTTGAGTTTATTGCTGACTATGATTTTCATTTTATTGTTAAATAATCATTTTATATGCAGAGTATGTATGTATGGCTATACCATAGTTTATATAGAAGTCAATGGTCATTTGGTTTTGCCCAGTTTTTTTGGCTTTTATAAACACTGCTTCTGTGTATATTCACGTACACCTTTTTGTGAACATGTTTTTTATTTTTCTTGGGTAAATACTTAGCAGTGCAACTACTGAGTTTTATCATAACTGTATGTTTCATTTTATAAGAAATTGCTAACCTTATAGAGTGACTGTGCCATTTTGTATTCTCACCGGCAATGTATGTCCTTGTCTATACTTGCTTTTGTCAGTTTTAAATATTTCAGTATCTTGTGGTAATATATTGTTATAAATTGTTGTTTTGTTTGCATTTCTCTAATGACTAATGATTTTGAGTATATTTTCATGTGCTTTTTTTGATACTTGTGTGTGTATATATACATTTTTTTTGTGTGAAGTGTTTATTCAGATCTCTTTAGTCCATGTTTTTCATTAGGATGGTGTGTTATTGAATTGTAGAATTCTATATATTCTTGATATATTCTATATATTCTTTATCTGATAAATGTTTTGCAAATGTTCTCTACCACTCTGTGACTTGGCTTTTACTTTACTGGAATTTCTGTTTTGGAATTTCCTGAGTAGCATTTGTATGCTAATAAGATGACTCAAAGCTGGGGCCCCTAGTTACTTGTAGGATGGGGACTGGTTGTAAGAAACATCAACCATGGGATTAGAGGATTAGAAATTTCAGCTTCATTCCCCTAACCTCCAAAGAGGGGAGAAGGACTATAGATTGAGCCAGTCAGCAATAAGCAATGATTTAATCAATTGTGCCTATGTAATGAAAATTCCATAAAAACCCATAAACAGTGGAGTTAGGGGAGTTTCTAGGTTGGCAACATTAAAAAAATCACTTGACTGTATGTGTATGAATTATACCCAGGCTCTCAATGCTGTTTACTGTCTATATTACTGTGAACAAGTAAGTCTTGGATTTGTACAAATCTTGAACATATTAGGTTAAAATTATTCTTAATATTTCTTTTTTTTATATATAACTGTAATTGGAACTTTTAACTTACTCAGTTTTTAATTTTTAGCATATGAAAATACAGTTGACTGTCATCTATGGAGTTTGTAGCTGCAACCATGTCAACTCACTTTTTAGCTAGCATTCATTTTTGTAGATTCCTTGGGGTTTTACATGTAGTCAGGTCATCTAAGAATTAAGACAGTTTTGCTTCTTCCTTTCATGTATGTTGGCCTTTTATTTGTTCTTATAACATCTGTTTGAGTCTTTGTTCCTTCTGACTGAAACAGGAGAGAATGTCTATCCTTGCCTTTACTCTACCTTAAGGGAAAGACCTTCAGTCTTTCACCATCAATTATAATGTTAGCTTTAGTTTTTTTATAGGTGTACCTTATAAGATTTAAAAAGTTTTTATTCCTACTTTGGTTTTTTGAACTTTGTAAAATCTTTTTTTTTTTTTTTTTGCGTCTAGTTTTTCATTTTCAGGATCTTAATATGGTAAATTGATTTATTTTCAGATATTAAATAACTTTTTATTCCTGGAATGGATCCTTTTGGTCATGATATGTTATCATTTTTTACTTATTATTGGATTTGACGCTAAAATTTTGTTGATAGATTTTGCTAATATGTTCATATGGGAGATTGGTTTGTTTGTAGTTTTTTTTTTTCCTCTTGTTTGTGTCTGTTTTTGGTATCAAGATAATGCTGGTCTCATAAAATGAACTTTACTGAAAGAATTTTATAGAACTGGTATTATTTCTTAGTTGTTTGGTAAAATTCACCTGCAGTGTCATCTGATCTTAAGAATTTCCATTGTGGAGTGATTTTTAGTATGAATTTATTTTTTTTTTTTAGTAGATATAAGACCATTTGGCTATCTCTCTTTTTAATTTTGGTAATTTGTCTTTTATGTTCCCATAAAATACCTGCTTTATCTTAGTTTTCAAATGTAGTGGCATAAAGTTATTTATAATAGTCCTTCATTTTTACTTTAGTCCTGTATTTTACTTTAGTATCCACTGAATCTGTGGTGGTGTTGCCTCTTTTTTTTGATATTGATATTTTTGCATCTTTTCTTTTAAATTCTGGCAAGACATTCTTGATCTTTTCTAAAAACAGGCATTTGGTTTCATTTTTTTTTTTTTTTGCTTTTCTGTTTTCTGTTTCATTGAGATCTTTTCTCTGTTTGCTTTGAGTTTAATTTACTCATTTTCTAGCTGCTTAAGAGGGTAGCTTAGATCATTGACTCCAGGCCTTTTTTCATTTCTAATGTAAATGTTAATATTATAATTACTTTAATTTTAATTTCTTTGTTTGAACTTTGCAGAGATGCCATTAAAAATGATTCAGAGTACTTACTCATAGCCTTTCTGAGGAAGTAGTAATTATTGGCTTTTGCTAATTAAGTTCTGAACTTATATCCATTTCTAAAAAGATGCTACCTAAATAATGTGTACTCTATAGAGACTTTTTTTTTTAAGAAATAGGAAGTATATGTTAGTAGTAATCTACTGACTCATCTCTCCGATTCCATCTTTACCCACTATAGTATGTTTCCCATACAGCAGCCCAAGTAAATTTTATCAACAAAGGAGTACCACATTTCTCTTAAGTAACCCTCAGACATAGGTATGAAGTTGACTGAATAATGGTCTCCAAAGATGTCCATTTCCCAATTCCCAGAATCATTGAATAAGTGACCTTACAAGACAAAAGGGCTGTCACAGATAGGAATAAATTAAAGATATTGAGTTGGAGAGATTATCTTGGATCATCTCTGAGCTCCATGTGAATACAAGTGTCTGTATCAGAGGGAGTCAGGAGGATCACAATCTGAGGTGGGGGAAAAAGTCATAATGATACAGGGAAAGGGCCATGAGTCAAGAGCTGTAGAAATGCAAGGATTCTGCTCATTCTCTATTGTCTCTAGAACGTTGCCCTGTCACCCTCACCCTCTGCCTGGGAACTGTGGGATAATTCCACTTAGTTTGTAGTTCTTTTATTTTTAAAAGATTTATTTATTTAATTCCACTTAGTTTGTAGTTCTTTTATTTTTAAAAGATTTATTTATTTAGTTATCTATCAATCTATTTATTTATTTATATGCATGCATGCATATAAGAGCTGGGGTACAGGCCAGAGTCCAGGGCGGTGAGAGGATTCACCAGATATAGAGCCGGGAATGGAACAGGCAGACTGACCGAAACACACTGCTGAGAGGAGCAGCGGGCGAGGCAGGAGAGGTCTGCTACGCCATGTGCCTACTCTGGCCACATCATCTTTTCTTGCCACTTTTCTCCCTTTTGTTTATGCACTTGGTCCCATGGTCCATGTTACTACTGGACAAGATTTTATCTTCAGACTTCATTCCCTACTGTTTCTAGTATTTGGAAAGGCCTCTGCTCATGTCATCTCCTTAGAGAGTTGTTCCCTTGTGATTTTACCCAAAGTAGGCTTCTCTTTCTTCTCCTACCCTCCCATCACATTTTCCTCTTTAGCTTTATCTTTGCACTTTTCAGTTCCTGAATTTATTTTTACTTGCTTATTATCAATCTGCTCCTCCTGCAGATAAGCTCATTCACTGGAATTCATGCAGGGGCCCATTGCTTAGAACAGTGCTTGGCTCATTGAAGGTCCTTATCAAATAATTTGTGGGATGAATAATTTAAAAAGTTTGTTTGTTGAGGAATTGGCAGGTTGTCATGGTTAAGTAAAATAAGGTATTTTCATACAGTACACGTGTAGGTGGCTTTTGGGGTTAAGAAGAATGACTTATTCAAATTCTATTTCCTATCACCACCTCCTTATTAAACTTACTTTCTAAATTACAGGCATGCCTTGGCCAGGCACAGCTGCCATTGTGGGGTTGAGCAGACAATGACCTTCCCCCCTACCCTCCTTATCTCAGAGGGTGGGCAGCTCAGCCATACCTGCCCCAGTTGGTCACCCTGTCTTTGGTAGGGAGGAAGGCATTGGAGGGCACTGCAGGCAGGAGAAATAATCATGTAGTATTTAAATAAGGCTTCTCTTATATGAGGTCAGGGTAGTGTAATTCAGCCCTTGTCCCTGGGTCAGATTACATACAGTGCCATCAGCTAGAAAGGCAGAGTTGAAAAATTTAGAAAAATGCCAAATTTTTACCAGCCTGCTTCTGGTAATTGATATTTAACAGTGCCTTGTACCCTCTGAAGATTCCTTTGGGAACCAGAGTTAGTTTAGGGGTTGACAAACTCTCTAAAAGAACCAGATAGTTTAAGCTTTTTTTTTTTAAGTTTAAAAATCCTTTGGAAAACAGTAAAGACCATGTTTAACTTGAGAGCCACATGAAAACGGGATGCAGACTGGCCTGAAGTTTGTGGTATGCTGTTCCCTGGTCTGACCTCTATTCTTTTCTCTATTCTGCTTGTCCATTTCCATTCACTTCCATCCAACCCTGTGGGATCCCTGACCTTCCTTGTTCTCAGGGCCTTTGTTTTGGTACCCAGAGTTCTTGCTAGGCATATAGTCAGGCAGGAGGCCTCTCACCAAGACAAAAGTCCTGATACAAGAAACATATTGGGAAATCAATATCTTCTGCAAACAGATATTATGATCACATTATCAAGATCAGCTAAAATATCTCACTTGAAAATACTAGCAGAAAGTTAGGCAAGAATAGAGAATAAAGATAATATATGCTTTGACTAGCAGGAACAGTGGAGCTTCCCAGGCAATACCCCCTGGTCACTCCACTCTAGCTTAAATCCCCTATGCAAATATACTCCCTATATACTTGTCCCATCTTTATATTTGATGCTAATAAATTCAAGACTGCCTTTGAGTCAGAGCTGCACATTTCTGCCTGGTATAGCCTATCAAAGGATTCTCATTGCTCCGACACACTTGGACTTGGAGTAAATCATTCCCTCATCCTGCATTGCTCCCAACACTGCTGCTCTGTGAGACAGCACGGTCCCCCACTACAGCTGGGAGAAGCCAGGATGAGTTCCCTTGAACTCTGCAGGAAGACATTAGAAATCTGACCCATGGAGGCTCTCTCCCAACACTGATGGAGGCTCTGTCTCCCAACACTGATCTTTCTCCTCTCTCCATTGCTTTGCCTTTTTCACAGTGTCATATTGTTGTAGTCATATGGTATATAGACTTTTCAGACAGCCTTCTGTCAGTGATATGCATTTAAACTCCTTCAATGTCTTTTCATGCTTTAGCAGCTCATTAATTTTTAATGCTACTAATATATCATTGTCTGGATGAATAATATATCATTATTTGTCTATTCACCTACTGAAGGACATCTTGGTTGCTTCCCAGTCTTGGCAATTATGAATGAAGCTGCTGTAAACTTCTTTGTGCAGGGTTTTATGTGGACATTTGTTTTCAGTTACTTTGGGTTAATACCAAGAAACTTGATTGCTGGATCATATGGTAAAAGTCTGTTTATTTGCATAAAACACTGCCAAACTGTCTTCCATAGTGGCTGAACCATTCTGAATTTCCACCAGCAATGATTGAG
The DNA here is from genome assembly GCA_019455555.1 of Galemys pyrenaicus. NCBI lineage: Eukaryota > Metazoa > Chordata > Mammalia > Eulipotyphla > Talpidae > Galemys > Galemys pyrenaicus. The sequence goes on from JAGFMF010011576.1 coordinate 3,244,755, forward strand.
AGTTACTCTACAGTTTACCAGCATTTGATGTTGTCAGCCTCACAAATTTTTGCCATTCAAATTGGTGTGTAGTGGTTTCAAGTTTTATTTGTGTTTCTGTGACAGCGTATGATCTGGAGCATCTTTTCATATGCTTATTTGCCATCCTTATATCTTCTATAGTTAGATGTCTGTTAAGGTTTTTGGCCTAGTTTCTAGCTGAATTGTTTGTTTTCTTATTGATGCGTTTTAAGAGTTCTTTGAATATTTAAGATAACAGTCCTTTATGCGTCTTTTGCAAGTATTTTGTCACTGTCTGTGGCTTGTCTTCTCATTCTCTTGATGTTGTCTTTCTTAGAGCAGTTTTCATTTTAATGAAGTCTGGGTTATCTATTATTTCTTTCATGTATCTTGCCTTTGCACATAAACAAGGTAATTGAGATTTTCTTCTATATTATCTTATAGGGGTCTTATATTTTTTTCATTTTAAATTTAGGTCTGATCGATGTTGAGTTAACTTTTGTGAAGTGTATAAAGTCTGTGTCTAGCTTGATTCTTTTTGAGGGGGCATGTGGATGTCTACTTGTCCTAGCACTATTTGTTGAAGAGATTATCTTTGTTTCATCATATTGCCTTTGCTCCTTTGTCAGAGATGACTTGGAATATATTTCTAGGTTCTGCATTCTGTCCTTCATAAATTTTGTCCTTTTTTTTTGGCCAGTATCACACTGTGTTGATTACTATAACTATAGTAAGTCTTGTGGTGTTGACTATCCTGGGTCTTTTTCTCTCCATATAAACTTTAGGATTAATTTGTTGATGTGTTTGCAAAATGACTTGCTCAGATTTTGACTGGGATTACACTGACTCTGTAAATCAAATTGGGAAAAACAGATCACTTTACAGTTTTGAGTCTTCCTATTCATGAACTTGGAATTTTCATTTATTTATTAGTTCTTTGATTGTTTTTATCAGTTTTATAGTTTTCCTCCTATAGATCTTATACATTTGTTATATTTATATTTAAATATTTCATTTTGGGGTGTGTTAATGGAAATGGTATGTTTTTAACTTCAAATTCCTCTTGTTAATTGTTGGAATATATGGAAGCAGTTTGCCTCCTATAATAACTTTGTATACTGTAAGCTTGTTCTAATTGCTTATTAGTTCCAGGAGGTTTTTTTAATCATTCATTATTTTGGATTTTTAAATTACTGTTATTTTCTTATGTCATTATTAATTTTTAGACAGTATTTGATTTCTTCCCTCAGGTGTAGGTTCCTCCTATTTCTCTCACCACCATAGTTAACTATGATCTTTCACCATAGTCCCTTGTGCTATTCATTGCCTGTTATAACTCTTCTTCTTTTCCCTCCCCTCTTACATGCCTCAGATCTGTGGTCAGCTTTCAAGTTTTGTTTTATTCTTAATTCTTGTTTGGTTTCTCTATATTCCACATATAATTGAAACCGTCCAGTATTTATTTTTACCCCCTCTGACTCATTTTACTTAGCGTAATCCCTTCTAACTCTATTCATGTTGCTGCAAATGGCATGCACTTATCTTTTTTGATCACTGAGTAATATTCCTCTGTGTGTGTGTGTGTGTGTGTGTGTGTGTGTGTGTGTGTGTGTATCATCCTGATCTAGTCATCTGTTTTGGGGCATTTAGGTTGTTTCCATATCTTGGCTATTGTAAATAGTGCTGCAATAAAAATGGGAGTGCAGTTTTCTTTTTAAATTAGTGTTCTTGTGTCATTTGGGTAGACTGGTAGGAGTGGGATCTCTGGGTCATATGGTAGGGCCATTTTTAGTGCTTCGAGGAGCAAGTTTACATTCCACCAGCAGTGTAAGAGTGTTCAGTTTTCATCACATCCTCACCAGCACATTTTCCTGGTTTTTTATTATGGGCCATTCTCACAGGTGTGAAGTTGTATTTCATTGTGGTTTTTAATTTGCATTTCCCTGATAAGTGATGTTGAATATTTTTTCAAATGCCTTTTGGCTGTTTTTACTTATTTGATGAAGTGTCTTTAGCTCTTCTGCCCATTCTTTGATTGGGTTATTAGCTTTGTTTTTGATTACTTGTGTGAGGTCTTTGTAGCTTTTCCATATCACTGCCTTGTCAGTTGCATGGTGCACAAATATTTTCTCCCATTCAGTATGGTGTCTCTTTGTATTGGTTGCTGTATGGAACCTTTTTAGTTTGATGTAGTCCCAACCATTTATATTCTTCTTTGTTTTCCTTGCTTCTGGAGATGAGTCCTCAAAGATGTTTATGTCATGGAGTGTTTTGCCTGTGTTTTCTTTTATATATTTTATAGTTTCATGTCTTACATCCAAGTCTTACCATTTTGAGCTGAGTTTTGTGTATGGTGTGAGGTAGTAGTCTAGCTTAATTCTTTTGCATTTGGCACTCCATTTTTCCCATTACCATGTATTGAAGAGATTGTCCTTATTCCAGTGTATATTGTTTGCACCTTTGTCATAGATTGGTTGACCATATTCCTATCTTTTTATTTTTGGGCTTTTAGTTCTATGCCATTGGTCTGTGTGTCTACTTTTGTTTATGTCTGTTTCTGGTTTGTTAGTCTGTTTTGTATTATTATGGCTTTGTAGTATAGTTTGAAATCAATATATTACCCCATTCTTCTTTTTAGTGAAGAGAGCTTTGGCTAGATTTTTTTATTAGTGATTCCATATGAATTACAGCAATATTTGTTCTATTTTCTTGAAGAATGCCATTGAGATTTTTATTGGAATTACATTGAATCTGTAAATTGCTTTTGGTAGGATCACCACTTTGCTAATGTTATGCTTCTAATTGGTGGACAAGGGATGTCTTTCCTTTTCTTTGTGTCGTCTTCTATTTCTTTTAACAGTGTTTTGTAATTTTCCTTGTGTGGTTCTTTTACCTCTTTTGTTGGATTTATTCCCAGATATTTAGTCTCCTACCACAGATATTTTTTTTTTTTTTTGGTACAATTATAAATGGGATGGTTTTCTTAAATTCTTTTTTTTTTGTATCAAACACTTTCGCCTTTTTTTTTTAAGCAAATGACAACACAGTTTACAAACTTCTTAAACCTAAGCTTAACACATTTAAACAGCTGTCAAAACTAAATTGCCAGCATTCATGCAATTTAAACCAGAAATGTGTTATCATTAACATATTAATATCTAAATAGTGAAAAAGATTCCTGAAAATATTTTTGTGGAAGAGTCACAAATATATTTGTTTATTGATTTTGTAACCTGCTGGTTTATTGTTTAAATTCTTTTCTTTCCATAGATTATTTAGGGTCCTCTCTCTCTTTTGTCATCTGCAAATAATGATAACTTCTTTCCCAGTTTGAATTCCTTTTATGTCTTTCTCTTGCCTAATTCCTCTAGTTTGGACTTCCTATAGTATATTGAATAACAGTGGGGAGAGTGAAGATCTTTGTCTTGTCCCAAATCTTAGTTAGTGGGAAGGTTTTCAGTTTTTCACCTTTGAGAATGATATTAGCTGTGGGTTTATCATATATGGCTTTTATTATGTTAAGATGTGTTCCTTTTATTCCAAATTTTTCAGTGACCTTCATCATAAATCCATATTGAACTTTATCAAGTGCATTCTTGCCATTTATTGATTGATGAATTACATTATTTGAATTTTGGATGTTGAACCATCCTTGTGTCCCTGGAATAAATCCTGCTGATTCATGGTGTGTAGTTCTTTTGATTTATTGTTGGATTCACTTTGCTAAGATTTTATTGAGGATTTTAGCATCTGTGTTCATTAGGGAGATTGGACTGTAGTTTTATTTTATTGTGCTGTCTTTGGTTTTGGTATTAGTGTGATTTGGCCTCATAAAATGTGTTTGGTGGTATTCATTCTTTCTCAGTTTTTTTAAAAGAGTTTAGCAGGATAGATATTAGTTCATCTTTGAATGTTTTGTAGAACTCACTTGTGAAACCATCTGGTCCTGGGCTTTTGTATGTTGTAAGAATTTTGATTACTGTTTCAGTTTCCTCGCTTGTAATTGGTTTGTTAAGGTTTTCTATTTCTTCATTCAGCCTTGGGTGATTGTATGAGTCTAAGAATTTGTCCGCCTCATCTAGTCTGTTGAATTTGTTTGCATATAAATGTTTATAGTAATGTCTGATTATTCTTTGGATTTCTGCTTTGTTGTGATTTCTCATTTTCATTTATGACCCTATTTGTTTGCATTTTCTCCCTCTTTTTATTTGTGAGCCTAGCTAGAAGTTTGTCTATTTTGTTTCTTTTTTCAGTTTTTTTCTTAGTCTTTTTTAATGTATTTTTTCAATTTATTTCTGCTTTAATTTTTATTATTTCCTTTCTCCTACTTCTTATGTTTTTGAAAATTCTTTTTCTAGTTCATTGAGATGGGAGATAGGTTGTTTCTTTGAGTTCTTTCTTGTTTCTTGATATGGGCATGTATGACTATATACTTCCCCCTTAATGCGTTTGCTGTGTTCCATATGCTCTGGAGAGTTGTGTCCTCATTGTTGTTCATCTCAAGGTATTTTAAAATTTCTTCTTTGATTTCTTCATTAAATCAATGGTCTTTAAGTAGTATGTTGTTTAGTCTCCACACAATTGGGGAGCTCCTTGCTTTCTTCTTCTAGTTGATACCTTGTTTGATACCTTTATGGTCAGAGAAGATTCTTGGTATGATTTCTACGTTCATGTATTTGTTGATGTTTGTCTTGTGAACCAGTATTTGGGTGATTGTGGAGAATGATCTATGTGCATTTGAGAAAAATGTGTATTTGGTTTTTGGTGGTGCAGTGTCCTATAAATGTCTGTTTTGCCTATGTGGTCTAGATCTTTTTTTAGGGCTATTATATCCTTTTTTAATTTTCTTTCTTGTTGGTATGTGCATTGGCTCAGAGTGGGGTAAAAAGTCTCCTACCCCATAGGTATTTTCTCCAATGTTTTTGGAGAGGATAGTAATTTTCTAATATATTTCGGTGCTCTTTCATTTGGTGGATTTATATTGATGAGTGTCATGTCTTCCTGGTGTATTGTGCCTTGATCATTCTATCCATCCATATCTCTTGTCACTTTTTTTTAACTGGAGCTCTATTTTATCTGATGTTTGTGTGGGTGCTTCTGCCTTCTTTTGGGCGCCATTCATTTGTAGAATTGTTTTCCAACCCTTTATTTTCAGTTTGTGTTTATCTTTGGAGGTCAGGTGTGTTTTCTGGAGGCAGCAGAAGGTTGGATTCTGTTTCCTGATCCAACATGCTATACTGTCTCTTTCATTGATGTGTTTAATCTGTTAATGTGTAGGGTGATTATTGATATGTGGTTCTGTCCATTTCCTTGTTCACATCTTTGTGTTCATTTCCCTTTTGGTTTAGATCCTAAGGCTCCTTAATATTTCTTGGAATGGGGGTTTAGCAGTAGCAAATTCCTGAAGATTATGTCTTTCTGATATTTGTGTCCTTCATTTAGGAAGGATAGCTTTGCATGATAAAGTATTTTTGGCTGACATTTTTTGTCTTGGAGGTTTTTTTTAAATATCCCACTTCATTCTTTTCTTGCCTGTAGGGTTTCTTCAGAGAAATCTGCTGTTAACCTAATCATTGTTCATTTTTGATTATCTGCTTCTTTCCACTTGTCAGCTTCATTATTTTTTATTTGTCTTGGACTCTTGGAAGATTTACTATGACTTGCTGAAAACGTTCTTTCACTAAAGTATTATGGTGTCCTTTTAGCTTTGTGTATGTCTTTTCATTTCCTTCTTCAAATTTGGGGAGTTTTCTTCAATTTTCTTTCTTCTAAAGAACTTCTTTTAACTTTCCTAGCAAGACAGGTCTATCAGTAACAAACACACTATTTCTTTTGGAGAGCCTTTGAAGGCTAATTTTACAGGGTACAGAATTCTAAGTTTGCTCTTTCCAGTACTTTAAGTATCTCACTGTACTCTTTTCTTGCTGACATGGTTTTTTTGAGGAGATATCAGTTGTAATTCTTAACTTTTTCTTCTATTATTAAGAAGTTTTCCTTTTGGCAACTCAGAATTATTCTTTATTTTTTGATGTCCTGTAGTTTGGAAATTATGTTTCTAGGGAATTATTTATATTTTTGGCATTGTTATTTTTGATGTTGTTTACTTGTGTTCTCTAAGCCTCCTGGACCTGTGGTTTTGTGTCTGACATTAATTTGGGGGAATTCGGGGCCTCCCAGGTGGCGCCGTGGGTTAAGCAACGCACTGCGAAGCAAACCACAGCCACCGCCACCGTAGCACGAGTTCGATCCCTGCTGCCGGCCAGGGAGGGGACCCACATGGCGCAGCAGACCTCTCCTGCTGTGCCCGCTGCTCCCCTCAGCAGTGTGCTTCGGTTGATCTGCCTGTTCTGCTCCTCACTCTCTCTGGTGAATCCTCTCACCCCCTCCCCCCACACCTCTGGCCTGTACCCCAGTGCTTGTATGCATAAATAAATAAATCTTTAAAAAAAAAATTTGGGGGAATTCCAGTTGTTTAAAATATTTCTCCCCCCCCCCTTTCTTCTTCTGGCATTCCCACTATGAATGTATTATACCTCTCATAGTTGTCCCACAGTCCTTGTATGCTTTCTTCCCCTTCCTGACTGTGCCTTTTGCTGTTCAGTTTTAGAGGATCCTATTGCAATATCCACAAGTTCAGAGATTCTTTACTCAGCTGTGTCTTGTTTATTGAGAAGCTCATCAGAGCCATTATTTAGTTCTGTTACAATGTTATTGATCTCTATTATTGTTCTTTCTTAGTATTTCCATCTCTCTCCTTACATTGCCCATCTGTTCTTATATGCTACTTTGTCCCTTAGTTCCCTTAGTGTCTCATCACTGTTCTGAATTCTTGGTCTGGTAACTCCCGCATTTCTTTTACATCTGGTTCTGGTGCTTGGTTAGTCTCATTAGATTGTGTTTTTGCATTTTTAAAATAAATAACCTTTATGAGGTAATGTTGGCTTATGATAATTCATTTTTGTATACCCTGTAATTTTTTCTTGAGAGTCAGAGGTGATGTACTGGGTAAAAGATCTGATATGAATAGACCTTTAGTAATGTGATGTGTGGGGGAAGGGTAATGTCCTGTAGCCTGTGACTTAGTGAGTTCATGCTTCTGAACTGTGAACGTCACAAATGTTTCTCAGGTTTTTTTTGTTCTTCCCTTTATGTGGGACTGGATGACTAAAGGGGGCTGTAGTTGAAGATTTACTTTCCCCTGCGTCAATTGGACTCTAATAAGACCCCAAATAAGCTCTGGTTAACTAGTTTCCCCTGAGTATAGACCTAATTAAGAAGAAAAAAGTGCTCTGGTATTTCAAAAGTGTCTTGTTTCCTTCCTCCTGCCAGATGTAGGAGGGGATTTTCCACCAATATTTACTTTGAGAATCTGGTTATGTTCCTGGAGGTAAATTTCACTGTTGAGTTCCCCTGGAGTTTTTAAACCCTCAGTACTTCTACTGAGCTTCCAACAATTCATCAATTATAGTTCTGGTTTTCCTACTCAGCACAGGTTCCCACACTCAAGAAGCTCTGTTCTGATGTGTTGCAATTCTGTATATCTACCTGCCTGTCTTTTCAGTCTTGGGGAGAAGGGTTTGTACTTCAGCCTCATCTTTCCAACAGATCCTAGAAGTGCTGTTGATTTTTTTCACTCTGAATAGCCTTTTACTTGTTAGGACAGAGTGGCAACTTCCATCTTCCTTATGTGTGGATCTGGAAACTAGAATTTTCTATGAATTTTTATGCATAGAAATTTTATGTTTAATTGGAGTAAAAGTTAATTTCCGATACTGGATGAGGAAATCTAAACTAAAGGTACTTAAGACAGTGTTGTTTTTGATTTCTAGTGCTTTGGAATCTATTATGGAAGTTGTAACAAGAAGATTATGTTCCTGTACTTTACCTGGTCATCTCCCACTCTCAACCTTGACTACAAATTTCCTGTAATAATTAGGACTAAACCTTAATCAATTAAAATCTTAACCTTTGAGAATAGATGTAGACTAAAGCAGCACCATTTTTTTCTATTTTTAATGTATTATGTAGTACATAATAAACATCAGTTACAGGAAAATTGATCACAGATTAAACTACAAGACTGTTAGGGTGGCTGTAGTCTAGTAATTCTGCAAAAATTAACAGTACTTTACGGAAATATGGGGGAAAGTCACTGTATTAATGTGAATTTTTACCTTTTTCTCAGTAGTTAATAGATGAACTAGAAAAGTAGAAAAGGAATCAAGTGAATCTATAGATTAAGCCTATAGGTCAGTAAACATAATTTTTCTCCACAGTGTTCTGGAGCCAGATTAAATTTTGAGTTTCTTTTTTCTTTCTTAAGACTTTTTGATAGTTCTACTTGTATAATTTGATATATCTTGCCATTACTGTGTGGGTCTGTTGAATCTTTTTATGAATCTGAAATACATTATGGGTTAACTATGTTTATATTGGCAATTTTATTATCCTAGGAATGAATTTATCATTATTCATCATTATTTTCAACTATGCAAAGAAAGACTAAAATAAGAAAATTGAATTATTATAGTATTGCCTTGAAAGATGGTACAATAGTGAAATCATTTCTGTTATATTCACTTTGCATTTTTTTGTTGTTGTTGTTGCACTGACTGAAGAATTGCATCACCTTTTAAGAAAATATAAATGAAGTGTTGAGGTACTATCATTGTAGTCTTCTTTCAAATTTTATTGAATGTAGTTGAAAATTTGTAATTTTTTTTCTATGGTCAAGAGTAGAAACATTGACAGAGGAAGACATTTCATAGTTATGAGATGGATAATAATGAAAAGAGATAGCAAGTCTTTAGACTGTAATCAGTATGATGAACTTGATCGTATCAATACAAATGAAATCTTCAACTATTAGTCATCAAATGATATGTTCCGTATGATTTTTTTGAACTCAAGAAATGGTTAGTGAGCAATATTTCTATGGTTTATAAAAAAGAAATATGGACTTCACATCCAGCTAGTGATTTGGTAGTAAGGACGTCATATTGTAATATTTTGTGACAAGAACTTGAACTATCTCATTTTGCAAAAAAAAGATGTGTGACAGTATCCATGCATTTCATATGCTGTTTGGTGGAACATACACTTGATATAGCTTGTAAGAGAAAGTGTTGAAGGCAGGAAGGAACTAGATGACATAGAATGATACCAAATCATTGGCTTAATCATTCTGACTGATGTTTTAAAATTTAAAAATGAAAATATTTTACAATCAAGAGCAAAGACTATGACTGTCCTTTTAACAAAACTTACATTAGAAAGCTCATATAATCACAGTATAGTGGAAAGACTGGACCATGATGCCTGAAGAGAGAGGAACATTTTACTCAATAATTTGTAGAGCAAGCATTTTCAATTTTATATATATTCTTCAAGAGAGTAATAAAAGACTCCATCTCATTTTATTTGTAATATAATTACCACACAAGAACATACAGAAAAGGAAAACACAACACCAGCCTTGTGGTCTTCTATGGAAAGCCCCCAGGACTGACAGAATCAGCTTTATGTGGTACTGCTTTAAGGTTTAAGGTTTGCTTGGGCTGTGTGGAAATACTTGGTTATCTTGTCTTGATTGATGTTTGGGTTGAATGAAATTGGAATAAAAGCCTGTTTGGAGTAAAAATATAAAGGATGAGAGTGCTTGGATTGACAGCACATGTCCATAAATTGGACAGTTTCAGAAATGACTGATCTCTATTAGACAGTGCTGGACAGACTTCTGAGGCACTTCATCTGTTACTATTGAGGAAAATGCAGCTTCTGTTTATCCTTCACTAGATGGACAAAACTAAGTGTAAGAAATAACAAGACTGGGCACTGGTGATAATGCACTGCTGGTGTCAATGTAAGGAGGTGGAAATAATTCAGAAAACAATTTGGTGGTAGCTTTTAAAAATTATCTTTTGCATTCCATATGACCCAGCAACTTCACCGTGAAGGAAGTGACTTAAAGCAATGACCCCTTAGATTGGGCTATTACTTCCAGCCATCCAGGTGGTACAAATAGTCTAGCTCATACACAGCTGTCATATATACTCATTTATAAAACTTCTCTAGCTGCTGATTTTTAGGATACAATTACTCTTTTTCATCTCCCTTTCATGGTTTCCCTTCTTGCATTTTACAACATTCATTTCAGATACTCCTTTTCTTCCTTGTCCATGATGGAGAAATAACTCTGTATTCCACCCCCCCCCCCCAAAAAAAAGAGGGGCCAGTTGTCTTTTCAAATATGAGTGTTGAAAAATTCAACTGGGATCCTGTTCTTTCTATGGCAATTTCCAATACTTTGCTTTCAGCATAATTTAAAGACAATGTGATAGAGTTGTCATGAAATTGTTAAACGTTTCTTGGTTACTGTGTGATTTTTCAACAGTTAGTTCTAAAGGCGTTCAAACAATTGGGTAATGATGCCTAAACTCCTTTGTTTATGTAAGAAAGTTTTTAAGCATGAATAAAAATAATACATACACCCTGCCCCATTCTAGCAATAAATGATATGGAATAATGGGAGGAAGGGAGATGGTCCCATCAGTATCATTGAGATGTATTTCTAATAAAAGTTTTACTCTTAATATTTGATAGTTACCCAGTTTGCAGTATATTTATGTTTAAATCAGCTATATGTTCATAATATTTATAATGCAAAGTCAATCCAGAAGAAAGCTTTTAAACTTAGTGCTTCATAGTTAAAGGAACTTTAATAAAAATTAATTTATATACATATTTTGTTGCAAAGAAATGTGATAGAGTGATCAATAAAATATTAAGCATAAGCACCAGTTCAATCAAACAATTACAGGAAAGGAGTAGAAATCAGTTCATAAAGAAAAGAAATGATGTAATATTATTGTAAAGGGTTTGTTAGGATGTTTTAGACATAGATGATTTTGAGAATTAAGTCACTGTGTATATAGGTTCCACTGGGTGCACAGACGATTATATGTATCAATTGTATTCTACGATTCCAGTATTTGTGGGGTACTGCAGTTCTTGTAACTATTTAAACTTAAAGGTAAAAAATTTTGGATATAAGTATAAAAAATATTCAAGGAAACACATGCTTTATCAATGGGTTTTTTTTTTAGCTATCCTTAGCAATAATGGAAACAAAAAAGGTTGAAGATCACTTTTAGCAATCTTACATCTTTCTAGTTTAGAGTTTTTTGACTCTACTAATGTTTTTTTCCCTCTAAATTTTAACACTTCATGGGGAAAAAATCAACTTACAAAGATGTATATCAGGTTTAAAGACTGATGTATAGTGTAGGTAAATATTTATTTTCCAGTATTACTTTCTGCAGTTGTTATAAATGAATTATATCTGGTAATACACCCTCCAACATTGTTAGGTTTATCCATCTTTACACTTTAATTTCTTTATTTTCACACCTCACCTACAACATTCTGTTGTGTAAATATATCCAAGTTTTATTAGTAGTTCTCTTGATGGGTATTTAGGTTATTTACAATTTTTTGCTCTTTTATTTCTGCCAAATTAAATGTTATCGCTTATGTTTTCTTGGCCATTTGGTCGAGAAGTTTGCTACAATACTGATACCTGAGAGCTGCTGGGTTTTAGAGTATATGCTTTGTCACCTGTAGTTCTTAAATCCACAGAAAGTATGTGGACTCAGAATATTCCAGCAGCAGGGGCACTTGATGTTATATCCATTCAGGATCAATTTATAATGGACTAATGAGAATGAATAGCTGAGTGTGTACCTTCTGTTTTGCAGTTTTACTTTGCTATTCATTTGTCTGTTTAAGAGGATCTACCTTTTCTCACTAACTTTATTAAAAAGAATGTCTTTGTTGAGCTACAGAGCAAATAATCTCTTTAGGAATCTCATGTTTATTTTTCTCTGTTTCAAAGTTAAGACTCTGGGATAAACTCATAATTATGACATTGTCCTTTGCTCATACTGTAGAGCCGGTGATTCTCTAATGTGGTCTGCAGTCACCAAAGAGAGCATGCATGAACCCACAGTAGGTTTCATAGTACTGAGTCTCGTGAGCTTGTTCTTGTCCCTGGGTGGGTGTTTGCACTGATGAGCAGAAGCAATTGTGGGTAAAACTGCCAACATCTTTTCGAGAACCAAGGAAGTGGCGTACATTTGTTACTTGATTTAACACTAATGTGTTTAGTATTGTAACTATTGATAGGTACAATCTAAAGAAGTCTCTTTCTCTTAGAGTATTAGAGAATCTGGAGACCATGAAGTTTGAGAACTATTACTTTCCTAAGTAGTCTGCTCATGATATATATATATATATATATATGAACAGACAATTAGCACATGGTGGATGTATGAACAGATACTTTATTTTTCATGCAGATGGTCACTTGGAAGGAAAAATCTAGATATGATTCTTCTAACAAATTCATTTGATTTTCATGTTTTATAAATCTCAGATTTTCAATTTATTGCCTTAACATTTTATTTATAACGAGATTATATTTGTAAATAAAATACTTTGCAGGTGCTGACCTTAAGGAAAGAGTGAAAATGAGTTCCAGTGAAGTTGGTCCTTTTGTCTCCAAAATAAGAGCAGTGATTAATGAAATTGGTAAGCACAATTAAATTTGCTTTTAGCATGCTGAAGAATGACCTCAAATGCACCCTTTCTTCATATAAAAACTTGGGGCAGAATACTTGTACAATTAGGTAATAATGACTTATACCTAGATGCTATGAAACAACGTGTAATACATTTAATTTTAAAAATTTTGAAAAATATTTCATAATTAAAGGTGACTCTGTAGATGATGTGGCATATGAAGGTAGTTACTAAGAAATGTAAGGTATAATGCATAAAACTTCAACTGAAAGTATCTATATCTCTAAATAACTGCATATACAAATATATTTATAGATTTATATATTTGGATTTTACTGTATTTTTACATAAATAGGATTATACTATTTCCTTAGAGTGACAGACTTTGTTGTAATATTTATATCTTAGCACATATCATTCTATTATTAATACTTTTAAATTGCTGCTTGGTAATTCATTGTGTCTTATCTAAAATTTTAAAATATTTCTTAATATAAATTAAAATTTTGGGTTTTTATTTTTGCTGGTTTTCATTATGATAAAGTAGTGGATGTCTTTGTACAGATGTCTGAGAATGTCAGCATGTATTTTTATAGGAGAGATTTATAAACATGGAATTGCAGATCATGGTTGGTCTTACATTTGATAAGTCTACCAGATTATATTCATAACAATTATAATATCTATTATAATGTCTATTATAATAACAATTATAATGCCTATTCCCATGACAGACAGCACCTGTTTCCTCATATTCCTGTCAGCAGTTGGGTTGCTATTTTTTTTTTTTAAGATTTATTTATTTACGCACACAAGAGCTGGGGTACAGGCCAGAGGCGTGGGAGGTAAGAGGATTCACCAGAGACAGAGTGGGGAGCAGAACAGGCAGACTGACTGAAACATACTGCTGAGGGGAGCAGTGGGCGAAGCAGGAGAGGTCTGCTGCGCCATGTGGGTCCCCTCCCTGGCTGGCGGCAGGGATTGAACTAGTGCTGCAGTGGCTGTGTTTTGCTTCAAAGTGCGCTGCTTAACCCACTGCGCCACCAGGATGGCCCCTGGGTTGCTATTTTTTAAGTTTGTCAAGGTTAACGGAAAAAAGGCATCTCAACATTTAAATTTGTAATCCAGATGGATGCTTTGTGCTATCTATCTTTTTGAATTTAGACTGTTTTTTCCTTTCTTTAAATTGCCTTTTTACATCCTTCATCCTCCATTCGATAGTGTTATTTAATTATTGCCCATTTAGTCAAAGATCATTTTTGTATTAATTTTTGTTAAATTTTATTATAGATTTTGTTTTCTAATGTGCCACATAATTGAATTCTAGTAACTTTTAAAATAAAAACTTTCAATATCTACAGGGCAGGATATTAAGTTCCTTTCATTTTTCTTTTTTCCTGGAAGGTTTTCTTGGGTAATTTTCATCCATCAGTTCTTAAGATGATTTTAGGATTACTGTTTTTGTATGGCAGAGAGAGAAATATTCTGTGATTGGAATTTTAAAAAAAATCCACCTTTTTGTGATATTTTATCTTTTCATTTAATGAAGTGGATGGCTTTTATTTTAGGAGAGGTCATTCATTTTTCAATGTCCCATAAAGTTTAAAGTTCTCTTCAAATTGGTTTTTATCTTGTATTTTTCCCATTATTTATTTCTAGCTGTTTTATTGCATTTATTCCTTTGATTGGGATTTTCCTCATTTCTGTTGAAATCTGGTTATTGTAGATCTATAGGAAAGCTGTTAACATTTATGGACTCTTTATATTATGCCAACTTACTAATTATATTAGTAACTATTTCTTAATAAATTTTATGTTTTCCAGATGGAAAGTTCATTATGTGTAATACAATTTTATTTTTTCCCCCAAATATATTTAATCATGTATTTTAAATATATTTTCACATTGGCTAAGACCCTTAGTACAAATATTCTTTTTTTTTTTTTTTAAATGACTGTATTCATCTTTATATTTCTTTGACTTTGGTCAGCTTTTAATATTTTGCCAATAATTGTCAAGTTCAGGGAATTTTCTTCAATTTCCTCTTGTTTGGAGTTTGTTGTTTTCTTAGGACTAAGTTAATTTTCTGCTTTATTTTAAGCTCATCATTTTAGATATAGACAGATGTTTGTTTCAGGTTTTTTGTTTTTCCTTTTTTTTTTTTTTTTGCAAGTTAGACAAGTCTTGTATCTTCTTACTGTGTTCTTCATTTCTCTACCTCTTCCTTTACCTGTATTTTCTTTGTTTCTTTGTACCTCTTGCTCAGTAGTTTCTGTTCATTTATCCAATAGTTCAGTGCTTTTTCTTATATGTTACATCTGGTATGTTACAACAAACACTACATTTTTATTTTGTTTAAAAATACTTTTGGGATTTAAAAAATATGTAGTATTTTTCTTTGGTTCATGTCTTTATTTGATGATTATGAATCTTAATTTTATATGAATATTCTGCTTAAGTGTTTTTTTTTCCCTATTGGTTCTTTCTGTCTCTTGTTTTCTTGGTGGTTCTTTGGCTGTGTAATAGACATTGTTTCTGAAAAACCTCATTTCTAAGAATAATTTAGTAGTTTTCTCAACTGTGGACTTTTTACTACCACATTTTAAAAAAAGGTTTTTCAGTATTATTTGCTAAGGACATACTATAATGTATGTACTTACTCCTTTATTGAGGGACAGTTAGATAGCTTTTTACTACTACAAACAATAATGTAGAAAATGCTACATATCTTATTGGAGTATCTGGGGGACCCTTAATAAATAGCATTCCCTCTCCTCTAAGCTTGGAATAAACTGTAAAAAAAAAGAATAAAATAGAAAATGGGTAAAACATTATCATTATTTATTGATATTAGCTAAATTGAGTGTTGTGGCTTTTGATTTGTTGGCAAGGAGGTTGGCTTACATGGGTTACCAGAGTAGGCCAACTTGCCCCATTATAGCCAGTGCTGCAAGTCACAGTATTTGTCAAAGAACTATACAGGAGAGACTGTCTTGCAGGGCAGACCTATTTCCAAAAGATATGAAGGAGGGTATAGCTGAGCCAAGGATGGCTCATTTATTCATTTTTAAATGATCCATTTAGATAAATAATTCACTGAGGTAGAAGAAATTTGGGGGCTCTAGATACAGGCAAGTGGGCCACATATCATCTGCATTGCTATATCTGTTTAACAGCATTTTAAGGAAAATGAACACATTTGTTCAACTTAGTTTGCTGGATGCTTCCTAGGTGGGAAAGTGACCTTGTTAGAAAGCAATTCCAGAGGCTGGGGGCTGGAGCCTCCATTTTTGCTGATCTTCATAGGTTGAGTCAGCTCTCTCTCTGCTAAGCTATGAAAATGTGGAGGAAAATATGCTTCCAGGCCATCTTTTTGTCCCCATTTAGCTAGTGTTTTTATTGTTATTTTTTCATTGCTGAATATTGATCAGAAAATGGAGTGATTTTTGTACTGTTTTGAATTTATTGATTATTGTGCTTTTGTTTCATGGATACTGCTGCTGTATTATTTGGTATGTAGACTTTATCACTGCTAGATCTCATTGTGCATTAAACCTTATAAAGTGCCTTTCTTTGGCTCATTTTAATGCCGTTATCCCAGTATTACACTCTAATTTATTTAGACTAGAAGATGTTTTCTTTATATTTGACTGTGATATCATAACCATCCTTCAAATTCTGTAAGTTTTATGTTCTTGTTTGTTTTAGGTGTTCCTCTGCCGTTCTGCTTGTAGTTGGGTTTAGTTGGCATCTTTTTCTTACTAGATGAATGCAGCTGCT
Source organism: Galemys pyrenaicus (assembly GCA_019455555.1). Taxonomy (NCBI): domain Eukaryota; kingdom Metazoa; phylum Chordata; class Mammalia; order Eulipotyphla; family Talpidae; genus Galemys; species Galemys pyrenaicus. The sequence goes on from JAGFMF010011576.1 coordinate 3,261,114, forward strand.
TTCAGTTTATTGATGTGTTTGGTATTAAGACTCTCATGATTTCCTGTGCCTTCTGATGTTAGTGATTTGACATTTAAAAAATCATCTTAAATATACTATGTATTTTTTGTTTGTACTATGTGTGGTTTATTCTGATAATGGGTACATGTTGTACTTTCATAACATCTGTTTATTATTATTATAACTTTAGGTAATTAACTTGAACCTCTGTTTCTTTTGAAAATTCTGTTGACCTGCTGTGACCAATAAATTGGTATATTTCTAGTTTAAATTTTTTTCTCTTTAATCATTTTTCCTAGGGTTTTCTTTATAATTTTAAATGTACTTTTATCTGTAGGACTTATTAGCTTTAAATTACATTTCTCAGTTGACCTGTTTATAAAATGTAAGGAAGCGAGTGTATTTTCTTCTGTTGAATTCATCACTTCCTGTTAATGAAGTCATATAACTTTTAAAAATGAATTTATTGACAGAAAATAAATGGTACATATTAAAGTAAGTGTTACAGATTTTGGCTTCTATTAATTCATTTTCAAAAATTTTTGAAAACGCAAATAATAGATTTCAATCCAGGGGCATATATTGTGCATCACACAATAGGAAAGTACTGGCAACTTCACTGAGCCACAGTCTTGATATGGTATCATCATAGAATATTCTACGTTGGACTACACCAGGGCATGCGTAGACTGGTTACATGCTTCTTCATATGACACATGCTTCATTAGCATCTTTATGTTTCCATCTAGGGGTGTGCATTTTAGCATGCTAATGAGCCCTAAGTCACTTTCAAGTCTGGTCCTTTGCTACCTGCATCTTTGTAGCCTTCAGCTTTCAGGTGGTTCTGGAACCATTGCCCCAAAAAGGATGCTCTGCAGAATGCAGGGTCTGTTTCTCACTGGTGATTGTCCCAAACTGGGATTTTGTGGAATTCCTATTAGCATAGGGACTCAATATCAGGAAGCTTAGGCAAACAAGGTCTAGGTCCTGGGGCTCTGTAACTTAATGCACCATTGGACATATGAAAGCATCACCACAATCAAGATGATGTACATATCCTTTAATTTTGTATGTTATCTTTAATCAGCATAGTTTTTTTTGAGATTGGTGTTCAACCTGTATCAGTACAGGTTTCTTTTTTTACTGTTGAGTAGTGCTCAGTTGCGTGGTTGTGCCTCATGGAGGACATTTGGATAGTGTCCATTTTGGGACAGTTATACCTAAAGCTGCGACAAACACTTAGGTATATATCTTTAATATCTTACAAGTCTTACCCAAGGAGTTAAGGCTCTTACTGCTTCCTTTTGTCAACATCGCTATCAGTGTAGTTGGTCATCGTGAGAGTGGCTTGTCTTCTTTGGATTAGCTGAGGTAGCCAAAACTTCACCTGAGAAATCTTGTTAAGGTACAGATCCTGGCTCAGTAGGCCTCGGTGAACCTGGAGTCTGCATTTTAAACAAACTTCTAGGTAATGCTAATGCTGCTGGTCCATATAACACACTGAATAGCAAGGTTAGATAGCAAGGTTAGATAGACGCTGAGAGTTAGTGAGGCAGGGCAGTGATGTTATACATCTTTTTTCCTATCAGGTAAAAATAAACTACAGTTGTCTTCCCCTGATATTGTGCTTTTGTTATCTGCAGCTTCTGGTACCTGCAGTCAACCATGGTCTGAAAATACTAGCTATAAGACGATATAGAGAAGCACGTGTGCGCGCGAGAGAGAGAGAGAGAGAAAGAGAGAGAGAGAGAGAGAGAGAGAGAGAGAGAGAGAGAGAGAGAGAGAGAGAGATGGATGCAGGGAAAACTACATTTACATAACTTTCATTATACCAAATTATACTTGTTCTGTTTTATTAGTTGCTATTTATTGTTAATCTCTTACTGTCCCTAATTTTTAAATTAAACTTTATCATAAGTAGGTATGTATAGGTAAAAACATAGACTTTAGTGCTATCTGTGCTTTCTTTTGTCCATTGGGTATGTAGAAATATATTTCCCATAGATTAGGCAGGACTCGTTTACTTACAGAAATGGAAATAACTCCTTTTGCCATCCAAGCAGCATCTGAAGTGCCAATTTTTTTTAATAGTTGGCGCATCGGTAATGGGTGGATGTCATTAAAATTATTGTAATCTTCCAGACAGAGTTGCTGAGTGGGAGTATGTGATGACTTAACTTCACCAGCACCTCCTCCCTGCATTTCTCCCTGGAGGCTTTAATTTGAAATTTTGGTAGGAAATATTGGTCCTTCCTATGTATTTGTATGTAGGGGACAGTACGGTTTGGGCGTTCCCAGGGAAAACTCCTGCTAGCACTTTAGGTACTGTCATCTGATTGGTGCTTGTAGTGGATCCCCACGTTCCCCTATGTGCACCTGGTGAGCTGTGTTGTTTCAAGTCTCAAGAAATTAGAGCGCAGAGCCAGTGTGCTCTTCAGACTTCTAGGAGTCTCGGCAGTTCCCTCTCAGAAACAGGCCATAGGTTGGGGAAGGGTGGAAGTATGACTTACAGTGCTGAGTCCTCCTCAAGGACTCTGGATGTGGAGTTAGAGAATGGCGGATGGATAGTAGTGGTTCTGAGCAAGATCCAGGAGCCAGGTGACTTGTGCTCAGAGTATGTCTGTGCCAGACACGCAGCAGCAACTTTGTGTGCCCTGTGTCTCCATTTGTAAAATGAAGATCATCGTAGTTCTGAGGTCAGAAGGCTGGTGTTGTAGGAGGTTGAAGTAATATTGTCAGGTTCTTAGGACAGTGGCCACACATAGTGAGTACTTTATAGGACTTACTAGACCCATAGATGACAATAGAGAAAGGAAATGAGGCAGATGGCTAAATGATAGTTTTAGAAAAATCAGCCTGCTTTTCTCAGTGGTCACTTTTCTGACTCCTGGAAATGGGTACTCTATTTGAAACATGATGGGGTGAGGTGTGTTTGTTGACCTTGGGGCTGACTCCTTTTTTCCTGGGCCTGACTTGCTCCTCTAGAGGAGCTGAGGTACAGTAAGTCCCCAGGCTTTGCACACTGGTGGTTTTATTTTGTTCTTGGGATGCCTTTGAATCTCAATAGTGGGAGAGTACATTAAGCTGAAGGTAAAAGTTTTAGTTGAAATTAAGGGTTGTTAGGTATTTTTTGTAAGTTTCAATTAACCTGCTTTTATTCTTTTTGAATGATTTCAGTTAAGTCAGGCTTCCTGTATGCTATGATATATGCTGTAAAATATGATTTCTTTGTTACAAGAACATTATTCTTAGAGTAAAACCAAATTTAAAATCATGAGTACATTAGTATTTTTTCTCAATGGTCAAATTGGTCATATTTTTTCTTGTAATGTAAAAAAGTGTTCATTATGTATTGTATCCATCTGAGTGCTGAGGAGAGACCCTCACTTCCCATTTCTCCATATTCATGACACTGACTTGTTAACCTTCTTGGTGGTATTTCTTTGAAGACTTGGAAGTGGACCAGAGCCTTCTTTTGCAGCTCTTATTTTTTTCTCTTAAAATAGCAAAACTTTGTTTGCTTTAATATTTTAGGAGCATTTCAAAGGATTGTTATCTACTTTGTCATACCTGGCTCATTTCCTAGTACCGAACTCAAAATAGTATCTGATCCCATTGGTTGCATAACTGTTGAGTCATAATTTCTTCCTATCACTGTTGGCCATCATCATTACTCATGGAAGTTCCTGTTTCATCCCATTGCACTCTTACACAGCTGTCATTTTTATATTCCTCAGTTCCTTGAAACTGATAGTCTGCCTTTTTCAGGTGTGTTTTGTTGCATTTCCTCTAAGATTAAGAAGAAACACTGGATGTAAAAACAAGCATGTTTGATAGCTATGAAACTAGGCTGTGCTTTGAGATAACTCACATTTTCCTGAAAATAATTTACTAAGCAAAACCTCTTTAAGGCAAAAATTAGAATTACTTTAGAAATTTGGGATATATAACACTGTAAATGGTTGGAATTTAATTACTCATTGAATATTAATTAAGCTGTTCTCCTTATTTAGTAGGAAACATTTTATAGACTGATTTATATAATGGCAATGTATGTTCATATCCAGAAATACTAAGTAGTTAGCCTATTTAATGATTTGAGAGTATATAAGGCCCCACATTTCTTGTCATTTTGTGTTTTATAATTCATTTAAATTGTTACGTTAAAACACTTCTAGGCCCTTGAGAAAACTTGTTAGGTTATTAGCTATAAAATTTTAAAATAATTTTCATTGCTTCCAAAAAGTATAAGTATACAGGAGAATTGTGTTACATTCCGACTTCAGAATTAAGAAAACTTGTGCCATTGTTAATTTTGCCTAGTCCCCTCGAGAACATTGCTATTCGTTTATTTCTCTTTTCCCACCACTGCTTTCTAGAAACCCCTGACTGAGTCTTGTGGAACCAAAACCCTTTTTATTGAACATGATTCCTAGGACTATATTTTATAAACATCACATTTTTCAGTGTTCTCACAATGAAGGCAAAGGAATGGCATTTTCAGTAATCAATTTTATTAGCTTTTTAAATGTGCATTAAGTACTTTCACTATTTTATTGACATCTCTTTTAAAAAATATTATTTGGTTCCCTATTGATTAAATATGATTTTTAAGTATAATTTTATTTTATGATACTTACAAATAAGTATAAACTTGTTTGAGACTAATACTTATTTGAGAATACTACCTAATAAAAATGAAGAACAAAGCGTTGTCAACTCCTTTTGAGTCAATTGTTCTGTGTTGCAGTATTAAGAACATTACAAATGTCCTGGATTCCACTTTTCCTCTGCTTTTTCTTTTATGGTTCAGGGCTTATGACATTAAGGAATATTATGTTTGTAATTTATAGTTAATTTGTTTTTTCAACCCTTCTGTTTAGTAGCCTGTATTTTCAGTGCACACGTTGCTGTGAAGAAGAATTTCTCTTTTCATGTCTATCAAATCCACTTGTTTCCACTTTGGGTAAATCTGAGGAGAATGAGACAACTCTTATTTACTATACTTGGGTTGCAGTTTTCAATGTGGAACTCACCAGTACATATATTTGGGCCTGTGTTCTTTTTCTTTCTGAAGAACCAATTTCCTGCAGATGTAAAGTCAGTGTTTCAGCACTTAGTGGATCAGTATTTCACTTGGCAGAGAGAGAACACTCTGCTCTCTTCAATGGCCCTGTCCAGCTTAGGGATGCTGTGCAGTTTTTCTTTTTTGTAGTCTGTAGGACTTGGTGTATCCATATCATTTTTTAAAAAGCATTAAATGAAAGAAATTAATATAGATAGGCTCTGTTTTATTGAACTTTGTAGATGTTGATTTATTTTTACCAACCTTCCCCTTCTGACCACCCTCCCCCCACTACCATTTCTTATATCTCCTTTTTCCTTTATTCCTTGGTTCTCTTAACATCATGGTCTTCATGGTGTTTATTGAGGTTAACTAGTTTTGAAAGTATTTTACTTTATCAAATTGTCTGCTATGTAAATGTCCAGTAGTTGTTTTTACTGCTTTGACCTGCTTTTCAGAATATATGATTCTCTAAAACTCCTCTATTTTGCTGAAAATGACCGCATTTCATCTTTCTTTATAGCTGAATAGTATTCCATTGTGTGAATATATCATTTCTTCTTGATTACAAATTGAAGGTTTATGGACATCTCAAGAAAATCTATTTTTCTTAACAACATGGTCTTTGTTGTAACTGCACTGTGTTTAATGGAGGCATGTACATATTTTTAGACATTAATGCTTTTAAACACTTAAAATAGACTAAATTATAGTGTGCATATAAACATATATGCACAGGAAGCCGAAAAAATCTTCTGACTAACTTTATTGTGATACTCACTTTATTGTGGTGGTCTTTATCTAAACCTGAATCACCTCTTTGAGTTATGCCTACAATAAAAAAATAAGTAGGGTGAATACCAAGTTCAATGCAGTAGAGAAGGGGCAATGAAAAACCTAGAGTTTTATCCAAGAGGTAAGAAGGAGGATGTTGATCTGTTTCAGGATGGACATTCTAGTAGTGAACACAGATAGAAAAGTATGTCCAGAGTGCTATGGAAACAAAGAAACTTTTGAACAATATCTTGAAAGACAGGTAGGAATTAGTGAGGCATTCCAGGCAGAGGGGCAGCTTGCACACAGGTTTGGAAGGGATTGACTCTGGAGCTACTTTAAGTAATTTGGGTCTGAATGTGGAGGCTGTGTCTGAAGTTGGAGAAAAGCTTGGGCATGAGGGCAGAATTTAGTTTAACATACATCTTCTTTGCTGTACTAAGTGTTTTCTCCATTTTTATCCTGAATTGGAATAAATCATAGTTTAATTTAAAATAGGGGAATACTATGATTATACTTAAGTTCTAGTAAGGTCATCCTGTAGAAAATGTAGAATATACACTGGAAGGGGCAGACAGCAAGTGAAGGAGGTTAGTTAGAGTTGTCCTGCTAGTGAGAATTTTGATTATACATCATCCTTTTTATCTCTGATTTCTAGATCTAGTTTGTAGGAAGGAAGAAGTATTGAGTCCTGGTAATTTCATTTTATTTGTAGTGGCTTAAGATAACTTTGGAAATTATTCATTTTAGCTTGTTATTATCATTATTGATTTTTCTTTTTGTCAGATAAAATAAGCTAGATATCATTTCTTCATCAAATGTGTTTCTTGACTGTAAATACTGACACAGCTGCTGTTCTTTTATTTTTTTTTAACCAGGTTTGTAGTAGAGGTCATTACCTGGAGCACCTTTGAACATATTGCTGTTCTTTACATTCATAGACAGGTTCAAATATTGAAACATATCCCATTCCTAAACCTGGTGCATCCCCACTCTCCCAGGAAATCTTCCCCGCTCTCCCAGAAAAGCCTTAGGTGGCAGCATTTACATGTACTCTATCCCAGACTTTACTCTTCAGGATAAATTAGGTCAGTTCTTTCATGATGAACACTGTACTTCAACAAATTTATATATTTTTAAAGGGGTAAGGAATGGTCTACTCTGTCTATAGAATTTCACATATTCAAGTACCTATGGAGAAAGAGATTTTCCAGGATGATACCTTTTAATTAATTTTTATTTGCTTTTAAAAATCAATATGCAGTTGAAATAAAACATTGTATAAGTTTAAGGTGTAAGATGTACTTACTTGATACATTTATATATTGCAATATGATTACCACATAGCATAACCTAACACCTTTATCATGTCACACAGTTGGTAATTTCTTTTTTGTTGTGAGAGTAATTAGATGGTATCTTTTTTAATATCAACATGCAATTTAATGTATTAGGGTTGACCTACCTAACTTCACATTTCCATCATCAAATTAATTAAGCATTTAGTTTTTGAATGAATTATGAAAAGGAAATTTGTATGCTGTAATTTAGAAAAATCTCATTATATAGTAAGCTAACATTTACTGAGGAAGAATAAAATCTTTTTTCTATTTCAGCGAATCTTCCAGTGCCAACGATTGCAGCAATAGATGGACTGGCTTTAGGTGGTGGTCTTGAACTGGCCTTAGCATGTGATATAAGAGTAGCAGGTGAGAATTAAAATATAATTTTTTAAAATGAACTTTTTGTTTACTTTCCGATAATATCAATATTTTTTTTCCCCGTTATTGAGTAGACTATTTAGAAAAAGTCACTGGTTAAACCTGATGATGGACTTGAAATTCCCAGTCAAGAAAAGTCTTTTAACAGTTTCTGCAGTAGGAACAAGGACCAGGAGTTGGGTCAGAGAGAACTGAAGTTGGATCTTAAGTCTTGCCCTTTTTAGATCAGTTTCCTCCTCTAAAATGGGAGAAATAAAATGATAGTTGCCTTTGTAAAGATTATATCAATGAATCTGTAATATTTCTCTTCCAAGCTGTTAATTACTAGTAGTTGTAACTTAATATATCTGAGATTCATTTTTTTACTGCATTATTTTTCTAAGGGTTGGATGATGTGATTAGGAAAATAATAATGAAAACAATGCTAACCATGTGGTGTGTGGCAGCCAGCAAAACACTTGATATTTACTAACACGTAATTTGCCTAATATCCCTAGGAGGTAGATAGTAGGGCAGAGAGAGGAATTAACAAAACCATAGTAGTGACTGAGATGGGATTTGAACCAGACAGGGTGGTGTCACAGCCCCAATGCTGTGACCTCTGAGAACACCACACACGTCACGTGGTCATCTGGGTGGTCATCGTACTCTTTCACTGTCTTTCCACCACTGGGTGATGTCAGGGGGTTGTAGGACCAAGGACTGGGCAAAGCAGGTACTAAATACTTGTCAGTGTTCTTGTTTCCCATATCACTTCTGGTGGAGCTGTGTGTTAGAAGTAATATCATTGTAATCATGTTTTTAGTAATTTTCTGGTTACCTGTTCTTAGAATTTGTTGTTGCTATTCATTTTGTACTTCCTTCCTTTCTACTTTAGTTTAGATCTCCGTTATCTTGTTTGAAAACACTGGGTTTTAAATTGAAAAGCTGAGGTACATGATGAATTTCTGAAAGAGTGCGTTTTCTGGGGATTAAGATGTGGGAAACAGTTCAGGTACATTTGGATATGCAAATAAAGAAATTAGGATTTTTTAAAGTAGCCATGAAAAACATGGAAAAAGGAACCCTGACTAGCTGTCAGAATGGTAAAGCCATTTGTCAAAAGTAACAGAGATTTGATCTTGAAAAGTTGCCATATCTGATGTGATATATTAAGCTATTTGATCTGGGAAGACTATTCAGGCAGCTAAGGAATTCATACTTGTCAGACACAGCCTCTCCTGATCCTGAATACTCAGTGGACTTTAAGTCGTTCAACATGACTTGGCAGCATCAGATCAAATAATTTAATAATAACTATGGTCTTTTTGCATCAAGCAACTTTTAACAGAAGATGTATGACTTTTAATATATAACATTTAGAGTGTTTACTTATTTCTGTAGAATACATGATTTTTGAAGTGTTCTTTTTAATGATTTTTGATGAAATTTATTAGCTAACAGAATTTTTTTGCTTGTTAACTTTTTAAGTCATTTTATTTGAATTTGTTGATATAGATGTTACTTAATTTTCCTTTTAGCTTCCTCTGCAAAAATGGGCCTTGTCGAAACAAAGTTGGCCATTATTCCTGGTGGAGGTATGAATTGTTCATGTTCATCTCTCAATTTCTACCCTTGATTTGTTTCCCATAATAGATCATATGGTGAAAAGGTATAAATTGAAAAGGCAACAGTGGCTAAAGGCGCTAATGCTCCTGTAACAATGTCCTTATTCACACTTGGTCTTTTGGCGTTTATAGATCGGTGTGAAGATGGTAATTACACTGGGTGTTGCGCTCTTTCTCTCTAGCTCGTGCGCGCTCTTCTTTTTCTTTTTTTGCTGTCTCTTTTTCCATATCATTTCTTAATTTTTGAATTATTGTACCAGTCACATTATTCCTGAAGGATTGCACTGTTATTTGAAACTTTTATGTGAGTATGTTCACTTGTGCACCCTCACAGAGGGTCATGCACACAATTAGGTCCTGTGTGTGTGTGTATATGTATGTATGTAGGGCTAGTGAAGCTTCCCAAACTTCATGCCACCTTTCTTAGGTTTCTCTGCAGCAGCACAACGGTGGGGTGAGTAAGTATAAGCCTTAATGTAGAACTGAGGGAGGGTTGCTTTTTGTGTCATTGTCAAAAAAGGTTGCTTCTTTGCTAAGACTTATTTAAGAAAGCACTTTTTCCAGTATTGATAATGAAATCTTACATCATCCAATAAATATGAGATTTTTGTCCTTTTATCTGATGCAGAGTATTTGGAGATATTTTCATGTTGTGTTGTAAAGTTGTTCTTTTAAAAAGTAGACTTCATTTTTGAGATGTGCACATTGATAACTTAGTGTATGAGTGAATAACAGTAACAATGAAAAGTTAAAAGGCAGTGTTGAACACTTCAGGCATGTTTGTATGTGAATATGTTAAAATTGTATATTTAATTACAAGACTATCCTGATTAGGGTATATTGGTGAAATTAAAACATCATTTACTAAAGCTAAGGCTTTTTGCCCAGATTTATGTGTAAGACTCATTAAGTTTTCTAATTTGGTAATCCATGAAAGTGACATTCTTTTAGGTAAACATATTTAATATTTACTTGTTTTGCCAAGCCTACACAGTAACTAATGAAAATACTATAAAAGAAAGATTTACTAGAACATTGATCTAGTTGAAAAGAATGATCAGGTAACTTAAAAAGGATGATGTGACATGTTTCTGAAGTTCTTTTAAGAAGTAAGCATTTATTGGTAATTAGGATTTAACTATAACAATGTAGTAGCTGTAGTTGAAAACGTACATCATTCTGGAACCTGAGAATGTGACTTTGTAAAACAACAAAAAACCTGTAAAAAAGGCCTTTGCAGATGTAATTAAGTTAAAAATCTTGACATAAGATCATCCTGGATTATCTGAATGAACAGTAAGTCACATTACAAGTGTTTTAATAAAAGAAGATTCAGATAGTAGAGAAGCCCCTGTGAAGACAGAAATCAAGATCGGAGAGATGTACTTACATGTCAAGGAAGGCCAAGTATCACTGGTCTGGGACAGATTTTTTCTAAGAGTTTCTAGAAGGCACCAATCTTGCTAATATCTTGGTTTTGGACTTCTGGCCTCCAGAAGTATGAGAATAAATTTTGGTTGGTGCAAGTCACCAAGTATGTGGCAATTCATTACTGCAGTCTCAGAAACTACTTTTTTTTTTTTTTTAATGCTTAAGTAAGTTTTTTTGGACAGGGAGTTAAGTAGGTGGTAGAGATTTGGTGTAGGAGGAAGATGAGCTTGGCAATTAGAATATTTACCATGTCTTGAATATGAAATGTTTTTGAATTAAAACACCAGAAGCTTTAACAGTTGTATCAGAGTACTGTTTGGTTTGATTAGATGCAAAAAAATTTAATTGATTACACTATAGAAACGAGGGTGGTAGCGTTAGCTCCTTTCATCTTCTTTCCTGATCTGGCCATACCATATGAAATCTAGAAACTAGCATGTTCTTCCCAGTGTATTTGAGTTCTTAGGGTCCTCCTTAATAATAGGTTATTAATTAGAACCCACTTTGTGTAAATTTGATTTAAATTTGTAGTCTCAGTACAAGTTTTCTAATTTTATTGAGTAATTTTATATAATAAAATTCAGAATGTTTTAACATTTTTCTCATCTGTTCATAAAGAAAGGTTTTCTGTCTTTCATGTCTAAGTGAGTTCTACATTGTTTCTTTCTATAACAAACTTTTCAACTTCATAACTCATAGCATCTATACTTATGTAGCACTGTATTTTTTATTGAAAAGGAATTTGATTCTGCATGAGGCTACGTAGTCACATTTAGATAAAAAGATATGCTGATTTTCTGGTTTGCTTTTACATGAGTATTATAGTTATTAAAGTACCCTAGATAAAGTCTGAATTCTTTTATTTACACAGCAGACTACTTTGTTTTGATGTAGTATCAGAAGGAACACCTTTCGAAATTTTTATGGTTAAAAATCCTCTTCTGTTCTATGCAGAGAAGACATTTTTACCTACACATATTTTGCCATTTCCATTTCTCCTCTTCCCTTTTTATAGATGACACTTACATGAAAACTTTAGGTTTTTAAAAAAAATCTTTTAAATTTGCAAATGTGCCATGCCTGATATGATCTCTGAAATGTCCTCTTTTGCTTTGGCTGTAACCATTTCTGTTAATTGTTATAAAGAGCTTTCTAAAATAGATGCAGCAGATTATACTTAATTGTTTTCTCCCTACTTTGCGCATCTCTTTCAGCAAAAAGGAGATGCTTTGACTTGCTTCCTGTTAGAGGTACTCTTTTGAGCAACCAGTTGGGGCTCCTGGGGAGATATGACCTTTGTCAGTGAGACTTCTTTCACTGTCAGCAGCCTTTGATCTGTTTTAGAAAATCATGGCTGTGTATAGTCAACAATGTAGAAAACAACTGGGAAGAATTCAAGTGTTGGAAAATATTGTGCAAAAAAATACTTTCCTTTGTGGATGAAATAAACATCTTAAATAAAACATTTGAGATATAGCCATTCTAAAAGATAAATGTATTATGTAAGTCTGATGAATAACTTTTTAAGTTATTAAAGCACACTGTTCCTGTCCAGGCACATAGTACTGAAATTTGACCCAAATCAGACTGTCACTCTCAATTTGGATTTACTGTGCATCTGATGAAGAAGAGTTAACCTAATGCCCTCCCTCCCTCCCTCCCTCCCTCCCTCCCTCCCTCCCT
>JAGFMF010011576.1:3273653-3304922 GCA_019455555.1 Galemys pyrenaicus
TTTTGGTTGTAATTGTCCATTTCCTTGAGCTTTCTCTTGTTTTTTTTTTTTTTTTCTTTTTTTGTTGTAGTTGTTCTTTCACACTCCTCCTAAAAGTGAAGCCATCCGATATTTTTCTCTTGCTTTCTGACTTGTTTCACTGAGTATAATTCCTTCTAGCTCCATCCATGTTTCTATAAATGGCCCTAGTTTATCATTTTTGATTGCTGAATAGTATTCCATTGCGTTTTGTACCACATCTTCTTGATCCAGGCATCTACTTTTGGGCATTTGTATTGTTTCCGGGTCTTACCAATTCTGAAAAGGGCTGCAATAAACATGGAGGTATAGGTACTCTTTTGGATCAGTAACCTAATGCGCTTGATAATCGTTACCACTTTGCCCTTTTATAAAAACAGTTTATCTGGGAACAGTTTAAACTGGGAAATAGTTTATCAAAAAATAGCATTTAGCATTTTTTTTTCAACTTGAACTTAAGCTTGAATGACAATATTACTTTTAAGGTATATTTTGTAAATTTTCTTATAATAAAACTAAATTATAAGTGATTGTTTTGAAGAGAATGTAGTATTCCTAATGAACATGACTATTAATGGAACATTACTATAAAGCAACTATTAGCTAAGTGTTATAAATTTTTTATTTTTTTTTTTGCTAAAAAGGCAATTATTGTCAAATGACTATCAAAAACATATGGTTAATGAAAGGGAAGGTGTAAATGAATGTAGACACATTTATAAAATGAACTTTTAAAACTATTAAAACATGAAATGTAATTTACTGTTTTATCCCTAAATGAGTTATTTGATTTGTGAGATACATGTATATTGATTATTAAAATATTGTGTAAGACAATGATTTAAAGCACTAGCCAATTTAAAAATAATTAAAGTTCTTACCATAGGACATTTCTAAATGTTCCAAATCATACTGTTACTTTTGTACACTGAATAGCCTACTCTCTTTTCCACTATTTTTGCCTTTTAAGAAAGCAGCTAACCTTCCTTTCGTCTTCCCAAATGGAAGAATGTTGCAGTAGCATAAAATTCTCTTTAGAAATAGCATCTTTTAACACATTTATAAGATCTAAATAAATTAAGTTCAGAGGATTAGGAGTCTTTTATTTAGCAGTTTAGAAAATTTCTTTAAATTTGCACAGATGTTTGCAGACTCCCTCATTTTTGACCTTTGTTTTCTCCCTCTTCTGGAAGATTTGGAGTTTATGTTAAGAAACCTTATTATAACTAAGATAACTGTTAAGGCTTCTTGCTTGGGTGTGTACCACTGTGAATGCAACATCTAGTATTTTCAGTGCTCTGTGGTTCTCTTTAGCTTTTTATTTTGGAAACATTCAAACTTTAGTAAATTTGAAAGGCAGTAAAATGAACGTCTTTATACCCTTCCCTTCCACCCCCTTCTCCTCTCCTACTCTTCTCATAGGCAACCCAGTTTTTCTTGTTGAATCATTTCAGAATAGCTAGGTTAACCCTCTAATATTCCTGTCCTAAGACTAAGAATGGACTGTTACATGATACAGCACTGTTACTGCACTAACAGGATTAACATTAATCTAGTATACATCATTTAATATACAATCCATATTCCTATTTCCACAGATGTTTCATAATGTTGTTTGTAGTTATTTTTTTGTTTTGCTTTCCTATTTTGAGATCCACTTAAATGCCATACATTGCATTTGTTTAGATAATGTGGGTTTGTTTTTTGTTTTTATTTTAAATCTACGTGTATCTTCCATTGACACTTTTTTTTTCTTTAACAACTCAGGCAAATTATTTTACTGTGTTTAACACATTCAAGATTTAACTGAATGATTTTCCTGATTTTTAAACTTTAAATTCCTCATGTTAAAAATTTTGCTGAAAATTCTCAGTGGACTGTTCCCTGTTTTTCATTTCATTTAATGGCATTTAATGTTATACTACTTTGGATGATGATAACTTTAGGGTGGCAGTTTTTCACTTAAATGTGGATACATTTGAATATTCTCTTCTTGGAGAATAATCTCTTCTTGGGAAATAACCTTTAATAATTATTATTGGCATTCACTGTTACCGAATTAAAAAAAAAGGAAAAAAGAATATTAGGCCACTCAGCAATCATGGCACCAGAGCTTGAGTTCCCAGTTTTGTGTTTCCTTCTCCCCAAGGTGAGGGATTTGATGCAACCCTGTCTTTCTTGCTATAGGCTGTGTTTAACAGTAAGGCAATTTCTTGGCCTGGTGTCTAGGAGCCCTGTTTTATGGTATTAGTGATATAATGATGAAATTTTAAATCCCGTGTGTGTGTGTTGAACACTAGTAATTTTGGAAAGTCTTATTTATAATCTTTGTTGAAATCCTCTTAGAATTTACATCAGAGTCTGAGCTTATTCTTTTGAATATTCTTAGCAGTGACTCATCTTTATCCTGCGAGGGGAATTTGATTTTCATAAATAGCAAAAGACCTTTCTGTGCCAAATCTGATTAATAAGGTCATACTATTTCAGGAAGAAGAAAACTATAACAGCAAAAATAAGACTGCTTTTCTTAAGAGGCTTATATAATGTCAAACATTTACCAGTGACTGAACAATGGACAGCACTGTGGGATTTAGTAGATTGTTTCCTAAGTGACCTCTGTAAGGGCTCTTTGAAGTCTAGTACATTTATAACACACCTCATATATGTGCATATACATACTGCAAAGCCTTGTTTCTTTGTATTTTAAAATGTAATTCAGTGACTGCTTAACTTTAGTTAGAGCTGGGAGTTATTTGTTGACTTCTCAGTGTGTGCCAACCATTTTGTTAGTTGCTGTGGAGGAAGTGTATGTGTGATGAGTGATTGTATATATGTAATATATGTGTGTGTGTGCACGTGCGCAGGCGTGCGTGTGCACAAACACATGATTCAGCAGTGCTCCCTTAAAACTGCCTAAAACCTGGAGAAGAGATTAAGCATGTTTGTAAGTAACATGTCTGCCCTCTTATTAAAAAGTTGTTGGAATTAAGCAGGCATAAGCAATTTGTAAGTAGGAATTATGAGTGTAGAGAAAATAGCATGGATTCTGTCAGTTTTCAACTAGGGTTTATAAGACCTGTAGATGGGCAAACCTTTCCTCCTGCTCTTCCTTTTGCTCATGCACAGTTATCAGGCATATTTGTTCATTTACACTTGCTGAGCCATGTGCTGTGGTAGATAGTGGGAATAAGGTTGTAGAAAGATCGCTTCTGCCATGAAGGCCACACTTTAGCATAGGTACAGTACACATGGCAGATTCTGAGGGTAAGTTATGATGTGCAGAAGTCCAGAGTGCTGTAGAAAAGAAAATGGGGAAGCATTCTCAAGAATGGTGGGGGTTTGTACTTTTCAGTGGGAGGGTCAGATGAACCTTCACTGAGTATGTAACATTGGATTTAAGATATATAGGAGGAAGAACATTTCTGACAAGTATCTCTAAGGCTAAGGGACTTATAGGGGAGCACACCTGGAATGTTCTCCACATCACTGCAGCTGTAATCTGTAGGAAAATGAGAGTGATAAAGAATGTTAGAGAGGCAGTATGGGGAGAATGACCTACCACAGGTTATCAACAGAGGCACATGTGAGCTTAAACTTGTAGAGATTTGTCTGGTAATTGGGCACTGTAGACAACAATAGGGTCAGTTTAGAGGCGGGAGCTATTTCTGCTGGGGGTCTGTTGGTGTAGTTCAAGTTCAGTGTGATGGGACATGAATTGGGACAGTGGTGGTAGACATAGTATTGTGTGGTTGGGCTTTGAAGAATCTTCTGACAGATTAGTTGACTGTGAGGGGGTATAAAGAACAATTCCAAGGATTCTGACTGGAGTAACTAAAAAGAAGGTACCTTCAACTGAGGTCTGGAATGCTATGAAAAAGACAGATTTTGAATATTATTTTAGATATATTTGGTGAAAAATAATCATAAACCACCCAAGTGTACTACTTATCAAGTAAATGGTTGTACAAATGTGAAATTTAGGAGAAATAGTCTCAGCTGAAAATAAAATTGTGGAATATCCGCCCTCAGCATCCACTGGTCTAGTCTAAAGGAATTAAAAAATGGACATTGGCACAGACAAAATTCTGGAGAAACTCTCCAATTCAGACTCAAGAAACTGGAAATAAACATGGTAGCAGTGGCAATCAGGACCCCAAATCCCCCAAATTCTGAGGGTGGAAAAACTCCTTCAGTCAGAGCAGCTGTCTTCTCAAGAGATTAGACACTGTGTGTCACACAGAAACAGTGTAAGCTTACACTTGGGAACAGTGAAAAAACAGAATGTGGGAGGCAGGCTTTGTACTGATAAGAAGGTGGGGTATCCTAGTTCCTATGGGAAAATTGTGATTGTTTTCTTTGAATAATTCCAGAGACTAGCAGGAACTGAAATCCACTCTCCAGGGCTAAGTAGGAACCATGCCTGGTCTTAATGAGGAGGGTTGTTTGTGTATCCATGGGACTTAAGTGGGGAGGGGAACTGTAGTTATGCCATTTGTGGTCTATCTGGCTTCCCTAGATAATAGGAGCACATGATTTTGTGCCTTAATTTTAAGCCTTATACCACATGAAAAAATAGAACTATAGAAAGTCTCACAAAAGAAAACGAGAAAATCCCCACAAATAGATATTTTAGGACTGAAGAATACAATGTCTAAAATAAAAGACACAGTGGTTAGACTGGATTTCAAAATAGACACAGCAGAAGTATGTGAACTTGAAGATGGATCAATAGATACTATTCAACATGAGTAATAAAAGAATAAAGGCTGAAAATGAATGAATTGACCTGTGGATGGATTATTAAAAGGTTTCATATGTGTCATAAGAGTTCCAGAAGGAAAAGAGAAATTCAGAAATAAATATTTCAAGAAATAATGATTGAAGATTTTGCAGATTTGGTGAAAGACACAGACATCAAATTTTAAGAAGCTGGGTGAACCCAAGTAAGATAAGCACAAAGAAAGCCACAGGTCTATCATAATCATATTACTTAAAACTAAAACACATACATAAAATACCTTTACAGTTAGGGGGACATGGCATACTATATATAAGGAAACAGCGATTCAGTGACTAGATTCCTCATCAGAAACTATAAAGTCCAGAAGTCTATGGAATAACATTTCTAGAGTTCCAAAAGGAAAGAACTGCTAACCTCAAAATTTGTATCCAGAGAATTTTTTTTTTTTTTTTTGAATGAAGGGCATTCTTGGACTTAGGAAAACTAAGCATTTATTGCCTGCAAACCCAGTGTGATTTTGGTGAAGTAATAAAAACATTGCTCAGTGGAATACAACAGAATTCAGAAATAGTCCCATGTAAATATTTGACAAAGGTGCACAGGCAATTCAGTGGACAAAGAATGGTGTTGGAAAATTGGACATCCATATGTAGAAAATATTAAAAATTAACCTTGACTTAAATGTCAGTTTGTCATGAATTAATTCAATGTTTGTCATAAATTTAAATGCAAAGTGTAAAACTATACAAATCTTTGAAGCTTCATGAAGCCAGAGACTGTCTCTCCTGTTCTAGAGTGTAAGATCCCAGTAGTTTCAGTCAGTATTACTGAACCTGAGAAACACTGCTCTGGGAGAAGATAGAATGCAGTTAACTTCAGAGTGTGGCTATAGATATTAAATTTTTGGAGAATTATTATTTAGGAATATTTCATCTTTGTGTTTGGCAGGGGGTGGGAAGGAGTAGTCTTGATTACTTTGTCTTCATTATGTAATAAAATTTGAATTAATGATTTTGATTCTAAGTAATTTCACTTATAATAACCTCAGATTGATGTTACACTTTTTAGTTCTCATTTTTTCTTTTTTTTGAAATAATAGACAACTTGATATTTTAACAAACGAGATTGTTCATTTTGTGAGCAGCATGTTATTTTCCTGTTGTCCCACTGTAATAAAAGCAGTCTGATTTGCATTTTAATATTCCATAGTGTTCATTTTATATATAAAATTAACTAACTTGAGTCTGTGTAGAGAACAGATGTCTGAGAGCAATTGAATGAAGTGTAAAAGAGTTCATAAAGGAAGGTAAGTTAATTCTGCATCTTTAAATTGGGAATAGTGATAGTTCATTTCTCTCTTTTTAGAATAAAACTGAATTTGCTTTTTGAAAATGGCCCATTTTGGTACCTGTGTTTAATTTCTAATGTTTGTGTTATGCCCAATTGGTGTGCACTATCCAGACTCATCCTCATGTGCCTGTGAGCACTTTGTCTTATAGCACATGTGTCCAGTTGAATGATAACAGGACTCTTTATTTGGAGCAGTAAAGTTAACATGACATTCTTCTCACTTGACACACTACCTGCCCATATCTGCTCTGCAGTGGCATTGTGGTTGAATAACTGGTGAGCCGCCTCTTTTCCTGTGAGCTGAGTCATGGTTCACAGAGAAGCCCTGGGCAGAACCTCTTTGGATTTGGATCCTGCTTCCCACTTCCTTCATTAAACTGTATTTCTTTAGGCAAGTTACTTTTCACTTTATTTCTCAGTTTTCTTTGGCAAACTAAGATAATAATATACTACAGGACCGTTGGGAGAATGGGTGAGGATAATATATATTCTTATAATAGCACCTGGCACATTAACGGGGCTGACGTTATCATTGCTGAAGGATTGTTTGCTATGTTTCTTTTTTATTATCCTGACAGCTCTTTCAAGTTTATATTTTTGTATATACTAAACTGCATGTTTTTAGGATAGGATTTGATAAATTTTGACATACACATACCCTGAAATCATAGTCATAGTCAAGATCATGAAAATATGCATCACCTCCAAAACTATTTTTGTGCAATCACTGACCTACTTTTATCACCATAGATTAGTTTTCATTTTCTAGAATTTTAAACTTTTGTTTGACTTCTTCCACTCAGCATAAATATTTTGATGCTCATCTTTGTAGTCCATTTCAATAGTAATTCCTTTTTATTGCTGGATGATACTACATTATATGGATCTATCACAGTTTGATTATCTGTTTACAAAAATGATAGAAATACTTGATTTGTTTCTAGTTTTGGTGTACTATAAGTAAAGCTTCAGTAAACATGTATTATTAGCCTTTGCATGGACATAGGCTTTCAGTTATCTTGAGTAAATACCCAGGACTATAATTGCTTCTATAAGTGTATGTTTGCATTGTTAATAAACTGCCAAATTAGTTTCTGATGTGGTTGCATCAGTGTCTCTGAGAGTTTCCACCAGCAATGATGAGAGTGCCAATATCTTTTGCATCTTCACCGATGCTTGGTATGCTCAGTCTTAAAAGCCATTTGGCATGAGTGGTGGAAGGGACTACGGTTTCTTTGGAACAGACTCACTAGTTTTTAGTTACTTGTCACTCAGAGGTGAACAATGTGTGTTGCCATTGTTGTAGAGCTGAAAAAAGTCCTCTTCAATTTTAGATTTCTTGTCTTTTTTTGAGTATATAAAATTGATGTGTATTAAGTAAGATTTTACTGCAAAAAGATTATACCGCCAAACCAGAATGTGTCATATGTCTCACTTACCTTTCTGTTTATTTCTTTCTGTAGTGGCTCTTAGTGAATATATTCCAGGGATCCCTGTGATCACTACTCATGACAATATATATATTGTATGATCCTGTTGTCTGTAGCCAGTTGCCAGGAGTAAGTTCTGTTCTTTCCTAAACTATTCTCTCCCAGCCCCTCCATTCCTACTTTCTTCTATTGTGTCTTTCCTGATTTATCACCACTATAAAATCATCTGTATATTGCACCATACTTCTTCCAGTGGGAAAATCTTGAGTTGCCTCTACTCCCAGAGCCTATGTCCCTGTGGGAAAGTCGTCTGTACAAAACTTTTGTAACCTCAGTTAAAAAGAAAGTAATGGAATTAGTTTAAAATGCCATCCCAAAGCACAAAAATAATGTTGCTAATTTTTCAAAGGAAAAATATATAAGCCCTAATAATATGTGATTAGAAATGAAAAATAATAATAGGATACAACTTTGGGGATTTTGACAGTTGAATTAGTCTTTTAGTAATTGAAGGATTTCTTAAAATGGGATGCTTATGTTATCTCATGACACTTGATTTTGATTCAAACAATAGGGAAATATTAGTGATAGTAAGTAATTATTACTAATGGTTTGATGCCTGTCATTTTACATTTTAAATGCATCTACTGACATATTAATACAGATATACATAGATTTTTTTTCCTAAAAATAAGTTATTATCTGGGACTTATTTTTAATTTCATGGTATATTTTAGGTAGCTCTCCTTATCTTATTTATTAGTTGAAGGGAGTAACTTTTAGTGTTTGACTGACCATAAAGCATTCTCCTAACTTTTACTTTGATATGTACATCTCATAAGAGATGCCTGTGAAAGCAACATCTTGACATAAGGTAATGTTGAAATTTTGGATACATTAATTGTTTAGATAAGATTTTTATTGAAAGATTTTTGGTGGTATTTTATATATTATTTGTATTTTAAGAGAACCTTAGCTGTTTGTTATTTATTTTGTATAGCAAATGAATAGCAAATAATTACTATTTTCTATGTTTGCATTTTTACTCATACTTAATTTTTAATCAAAGACTAGGAGTATTTGTGGTTTTTTTCTTTTCTTAGTTTCCAAGTTATATTTGGTATTTCCTGTTTCCTAATAATAATTCTTAGTTTCACTATTATATGTTTAGCTGCTGACTCTGTAACAATACTTAGGAAGTGATTGCAGTTTTATTTTGTATGATAATTGCATTGGCTATTTTTTGGTTGTTAATTTAGACTGTAACCTTTGATAAGCAGTATCTGTTTTGTTTGTAGCATTTAGACATAGTTTACATACTTTATTAATCATCTTCTTTGTAAGGTTTTGTCTGTTTGTCACTTTGCAAACAGATGTTACTATATCCATTGCAGTTGTAGTTCTATTAATTTCTTGTTTCTCTATCAGATTTTCTTTAATTTAGTTCTGTGGTTAAGCTGCCCAGAAAGGTCACACATATCTTTATTTTGGTTCATACTACTTCATCAGTATGAAATGCCCTAATTTTCCTATTAAATGTTTATACATTCAATTCTTTCTCACCGGATTTTGATACAGTGAGACCTTAGTTCATTTAACCATCATCTATCTGATGTAATTTACTCAACCTGTTATTTTCTGTCTTGAGTTGCTTGGTTACAGTTCGTACATGTCACACAATGCTTTTTATCCTGTCTTCCCATTCTTTACTGCAGGGAGAAAACTCTACAGTGTCCCATAGGCCCAGTGTCTTTTAGACTTGCTTTTGCAATCAAGCAATTGTTCTTGATTTTTGTACATTATGCCAGGCTTGGTTACCATTTTATCATGTACTAATTCAGCAATTCTATGTATGTACATTCTTTAAGTACAGGTAGTATAAAGATATTAAAAATAAGGTTTTATATTTTATTACTTGCATTTTTCTTTTGATATGGCATTGGCTAAGTCAACCAGTCTCATTAAGTCAGAGTTTCTCAAAAATAATATTGGTCTATTACTGTGGTGTAATTGCCTGCATTGGGCATTATAAGATGTTGGAAGAAAAATTTTCTTAATTCTCCTGATCCTTTCAGTAAGTTTTGAAAATGCAAATAACATGAGAGTTAATATAATTTATGGGGATACATAAAGGTAATTCTTATTTTATATTGACCCTGTTTATTATTTTTGTCCTTGCATGGAAAAATTATTTAAAACTTTTCAAAAGCCTGACGCTATTTTGGTACTGCTCTCAAAGGACAGATTGCTATTCCTTTCCCACCCTAAAGAAACTAGGTCACCGGCTTTTGGCATATCTCCATAATGTGAGATTTATTTGATACTCAAGTGTGCTGTCTAGAAATAGTGATACAATGGCAGCAAGGCCACTTTTCATTTCATGAACATAATTTTCATTGCACTGAAATTTAATTTGTTCTTTGACCTATTAATAGTTCATTCTGTTACAAGCTTTTCAGATGTAGTAGAAGTGTCTGGAGATATGGTCATAGCCACCTTGTTAGGTGGGATGGCATGGGTCTTCTTTTCAGCTTGGAGTTTTGGACTGTTGAAGTAGTGTTTTTTTGTTTGTTTTGTTTTGTTCTTTCAGTCGTGGTCACATTGCTTTACAACACTGTATGTGGTTTTGAGGTACAGGATCTCTCCTTTCAAGTGCTTTTACTGCACCACTCCCACCAACAACATACCCATAGTCCTCCACCATAGTCTGTTGTGCTTTCTCCCCACTCTGCTCATACCCTCCCTTTGCCTCTGGTAGCCTCAGTTTCATAGTCAGATGTCTAGGGTTTGCTATTTGGTTTTGACTGACCCTTTGTTTCTCTGTATTCCACAAGTAAATGAGAATATTCGGTATTTATCTTTCTCCTTATTTCACCAAGCATATTTTCCTTCATTTCCATCATGTTGTTGGAAATGGAAAGCATTTATCTCTTTTATTTTTATAGCTGACTAATATTCTGTTGTGTACATAGAATTTTTAATCCATTGATCTGTCTGCGGGCATGTAGGTTGTTTCCCTACCTTGACTATTGTAAATAGTGCTACAGTGAACCAAGGAGTGAATATATCACTTCAAATTAATTTTTTGAATTTTTTTGGTAGCTCCCTCCTGGAATTCCTGGATCATATTATAGGTACATTTTTAGTATTTTGAGAAATCTCCACACTGTTTTCCTGAGAGGTCAAACCAGTCTATGTTCTCATCAACAGTGTATGGGTGTTGCTTTTTATCTACATGCTCACCAACACTAATTGTTTTAGTTTCTTGATATTGCCATTCTCACAGGTATGAGATAGTTTTTATTTGCATTTACCTGACAGTAATTAATGACGAGCATTTTTTCCTATACATCTTGGACAAATGTATGGCTTCTTTGGAGAAGTGCCTATTGAGCTCTTCTGCCTTTTTTTTTTTTTTTTAAATTGGGTTATTTGTTTTCTTTTTGTTGAATTATATGAGTCTTTGTAGATCATTGATATAAGTTACTTGGCAGATGTATGGTGTGTAAATATTTTCTTCCATTCAGCAGTGTCTGTTTTGTTTCAGTGACAGTTTCTTTCACTGTGTAGTTTTATAGCTTGATGACGTCCCAATTGTTTATATTCTTTCATCCCTATCTTGTGGAGTGCTTTGTTTTCTTCTTTGTATTTTATGTTTCAAGTCTTACATCCAAGTCTTTTATCCATTTTAAGTTAATTTTTATGTATTATGTGAGATAGTGATCCAGTTTCATTCTTTGGTGTGTGGCTGTTAAGTTTTCCTAACCCTGCTTATTGAAGAGACTTTCTTTTCTCCAATGTATATTTTTGGCATCTTTGGCACACGTTAACTGTCCATATAGGTGTGGGTTTATATCTGGATTCTTAGTTCTATTCTGTTGTTTGTATGTCTGTATGTTTGTTTCAGTACTATTTTGATTATTACACCTCTGTAGTATACTTTGAAGTCTGGAAGTGTGATGCTACGATTCTTCCTCTTTTTTTTCTTTTGGTCAGCATTGCTTTGGTTGTTTAGGGTCTTTTGTGGTTCTATAGGAATTCCAGTAATGTTCTATTTCTTTGATGAAAGCCACTGAAACTTTTATAGGAAGTGGATTTAATTTGTACCACAAGCAGAAGATATCTTTTCATGATTTTTTAAAAAAACAATATCTTTTAGTTTTTATTGTATAGGTCCTTAGCCTCTTTTGTTAAGTTTACTCCTAGGTATTTAATTGTTTTTGATGCAATTATAAATGGGATTTTTTTCTCCCTTGATTTCTTCCTCTTCTAGTTCATTGCTTGCATATAGAAAGCAAGTGATTTTTGTATATTGATTTTGTGACCTGTTATTTTGCTGAACTGATTTTATTTCAGCTAGTTTTTAGGGATGTGTGTGTGTGTGTATACATATACATATATATATATATTCATGTTATGTGTAAATAATGATAGTTTTTTACTTCTGTCCCAGTTTGGAGTCCTTTTATATCCTTCTCTTGCCTAGGTGGTATAACCAGGCTTCTAAAGCCATGTTGAATAGTAGTGGTGAAAATGGACCTTTTCTTGTACCTGATCTTAATGGAAAAGCTTTTTGTTTTTCCTATTGAGGCTGATGTTAGCTGTGGGGTTGTTATTATTAAAATTATTGATTAACTATAGCATTAGCTTGCTTCTTGTTTGGGATTGGTCGTCCTTAGTGTTTGAATTTCATAACCTTTAACACATTTCTCAGGCTTGGATTTTAGTTTGATCAAGTAGACTGCCCAGTCATTAGAGCCTCTACAGTCTAATGGCTCCCTTTTAATTAATAAATTTCGTTTCTGGCTGTATCATTAGTTTTTTGTGTTCTTGCCATTTTTATAGTGCTAACCAGTGAAGGAGTTGCTCCATTTTGTTGACTCCGTCACTCAGTATCTAGCTGAGTGAGTGTTAAACGGTAGGCACGTCGGTCGTAAATGTTCATTGAATTAAATCAATTGGCTTTCTTTAAATCCTTTATTTTCTGGGACTGTTAGGAGTCATACTCAAAAATTATGTTTGCATGTTCTTTGGATTAGTTTCCGTTGGATAATAGGTGTTTTTAGCACATTTGTGTTGTGTTTTTGTTGCTTTCATTGTAGTTTGATGATTTCAGTGGCCCTTGGAGACAGATTCAGAGTCCAGGGAGCTTGTAAAAACCGTTTCTGCTCTGATTAAAGCAGCCTTTAAGAGGCCTTTTGTGCCCATCTTTTCATCCTAAGGAGGCTGAAGAGGAGAGGAACAGATTACCTCTTTTCAACTCCAGCATACCTGGCCAGCCCTCTTACACTTCTGAGAAGAAAGAATAGAAGGTAGATGAAGATTCAGAAGTTAATTTAGTTTTTGTGTCTGCACACAGTTAAAGTTGTGAAAGGAATCAGAGTGTAGGTCAAAGAGCTCAGGCCCTTTTTAAATGCAAACAGCTGAATTTTCCTGAGTCATTGATTGCCCTGTCACTAGAGCCATCCCCTTCCTGATCCCCATTATTTGGGTCACTATGTCATTTTTTTGCTGATCTGCTCATGAATGTACACACATGGAAGTTATTTGAAAGCACTTTGAGTTTTAAAGACACAGAGCTTTTGAAATGCTTCAGTTTGGTACCTTTCTTTTAAACAACCTGAAATGTCACATTTCTTTTTTTTTTTTTTTAAAGACTTATTTATTTATGCAATACAGGAGCTGGGGTATAGGCCAGAGTCCAGGGATGTGAGAGGATTCACCAGAGACAGAGTGGGGAGCAGAACAGGCAGATTGACTAAACACACTGCCAAGGGGAGCAGCGGGCACAGCAGGAGAGGTCTGCTGCGCCATGTGGGTCCCCTCCTTGGCTGGCAGCAGGGATTGAACTCGTGCTGCAGTGGCTGCGGTTTGCTTCATAGTGTGTTGCTTAACCCACTGCGCCACCAGGGAGGCCCAGTTGTCACATTTCTAATGCTGGTTGATATTGGTGAAATCAAAATTACTGTTCAGACATGCTAGTTTAATGTATTAATTTTAAACTCTCTCACACATAGGTTAATGAATTGACATTTCACTAGCACTTTTTCCTAGTCAGGTATGGTGGAATCCTTCTGTAATGAAGACGTTAATAAATATCTACCTTTCAGCAAAGAGGTTTCTCTTTGGGCTTTATTCCAAGTGAAATATGTTCTATGCTACTGTTGTAGTGAATCTCTTGGTTTAGTTTTTCCTTTGACTTCCTTATTATCTGAACCCCTCTTTTCTAGTTTGAGGGTCTCTGCTGTATAAATTGGGGAGGGTGGCTCTTTTAGCGGAGATTTCTGGAGGGGACTTTGGAGTTTGACCCTTGACTGTCAGAGGTCAGGGTGGTAAAGATTACCTTCTGGTGGTGGGAACCCTGTCTATAATTGAAGCAGTAGGGCCTTCCTCAGAGGTAACTTTTGTGGTGCAGTATAGGGCAGCCATCCTGCTTTCTAGTAGCCCTTGATTTTTCTGTTGTTTGAACATAATCCTTCAGCATTTCTGGTAATTCTTGAAGTTACTCAGAAACCTTTTGACAAATTCCTTTTCTGTGCAAATCAGTCAAAGTTGATTTCTTTTGTCAGTAGCTAAGAAGTCTGATATACAGCTAATATTACCCTGTGGCCAACTTCTTCCCCATCATTGAGGTACAGTTGTTCAAGTGGAATTGTTTTGCAGTTAGATTTTTTTCTTTTCTTTAAAGCATGGTCTATTACCTGATTTTCTGGACAAGTATTCTTTGATTTATAGATCTGTGAGGTCTATTCATCTTTTATCTCCTTTATTGCCTACTTAGTAGGTGTGAGGCTCTCACTGGGGCTGTAACAATTTTATAGCAGTAAACAAAAGAGACCAAATCCTTGCTTAGGTGGGGCTTGCATTTGAAGAGGAAGAGAGAAGTAAATGAAATACATTGTACTTTAGTTGGTGGTGATGACAGAATTCAGTAGGAGAGGAGTACTAAACCAAAAGGCCATTAGAATGGATGAGAGTGATCTGGGATGACAGAATTGAGATGTCCAGATGAACTCAAGACAGGTGGGGTGAGTGCTGGCACTTTTGCTCCATTTTTACTGGGACAATTTGGGGCCCAGGAAGGAGCAGGCTTATCCAGAGCCCTCAGAGCTTCCAGATGGCTGTGACTCCTGAGGTCTGCTGGTTTTTCAGAACAGTGACAGAGGACGTGTAGATGGCAACATTTTCAAAGAGAAGCTTAAGGTCACTTCAACAAATACAGGTGTATTGAGTTTAAATACAAATTTACTTGTAGAATCTAGTTTAAAAAATATATTAGGTTGCTAGAATTACCATTTTAAATACTTTAATTAGTTAAGCACATGGTTTATTAATTCTGGACCATATGCCTGTTATCTTGTCTGTTTTAGTTGTCATACCATATATAAAGAATGTGTAGGAGCACCAATTTTAGAATAACATCATTTTCAAGGGAACTGTGTGATGTTTCCTTGTTGAACATAAAAAAGCACTTCACACCTGATACTTATATGCTAATAGAATATATGTTGAAACACGAGGAACTATATAAAATGAGCATAGTGAAGTTTTTGTATTTCATTATGAAAGGACATTATTAAGAGAAGCTCTAAATATATCATTTGTTTAAGTAAGTAATTGTTATACAAAAAATTCAACTGAATGTTGATTCTTCTTTCCTCACCTAGACTTTCCACTAAATGCCTTATGATTGAATATTTATTTTTGTCAGTGTGAAGATTAAAGGAAAGCTAAGCAGAAGCAATCTTAATATCTTGTTGATTACATTCCAGAAAGAAAAAAGAAATGGCAGAACATTAAGCCTGAATGCCATTTGCTATAATTACTCTGTGTGAAATAAAACTGGTAGCTGTCAAGCTTTGATTGAAACTTACTGAAGGTTAGCACCAGCTGCATGAATTAATTGTCTCTGTGAGCAAATGCACATACCACAGCCACCATTTGGAAGTATACTCTTTTGTATTTAATTTGTTGTATTTTATGATTGGGTTTGGATGATTGCTGCTATAAGTTCAGATTTATATTTTGCATCATTTCTAGCAAACAAACAAAAATCCTTTCAGCTAACTCCCAAGTGCCTTTATGTAAGTGGTATTTCCAGATTTTGTAATATTGAGTATTTGAAGGAGAACTTAAAATATTATTTTAATGAAGTGCCTTGAAATGTTTCTATAAAGATATGCATATTCTACCCCTTTGAACTATTAATTTTTAATTATTTCTAGAGATGTGGATTTCAACTTACACATGAATTTTTATTTAAATTCAAGAAGTTTGATCATATTAGAATATTTTATCTTTATTTTTTTGGTAAGAACAAGGTGTTAAAATAAGATAAATAATTGGTCAAATTAGAACATTTTTGCATGTTGGAAAGTCGTACCCTTCAGTTGAATTCTTTCAACCTTTTCAAAAATACTGAGACAAATCTAATCTATATTTCAAAATAATGAACACAGGTTTTTGAATTTATTTGTGTAAGTGGGTGGGTTTGATTTGACAGGCTCCACACATGGCACTGGATAGACTGCATTTGAGTCTGTCATGGATGGATTCTTTATTCGTATTGATCACAGTCTGAGTTGAACAGAACTTCTAAGGAAAGCACAAACAGAATTCCTTATTGTCCTGTATAGAACACTTCTCCTTTGAGTCCTACAAGAGCCATAACTCTAAATGTGCCTTAAATTCACCTAATTATTCATGCTGAGAAATATTTTGACATTACTAAACTGTTAACAGTTGACAGTAGAAAGTTGTTGCCTTTTGACTACCTAACATACATCCGCTTCCTGAGAACACCCCAGTTTCCATAAGGAGACTGTTGTTCTGTTCCCACTAGGGAGGGAACCCCTCCCACTCTCCACTCTTGGGCATGGAACTCTGAGTTCCCCAAGATGGGGGCTCTTACACAGAACTCTTTGCAGGTCAGTGTAACTCCACCGCACCACCCTGCTGTGGCGTTGCCCTTGGTCTTCCCCTGCTGTGAGCCTGTTACATTTAGAACATCCCTTCATTCTCCAAGAGCCTTAGAGAAACCCTCCTTTTCCTTATGATAATCAGTCGATTTTATTTGCTTGCCTCCTTCACAAGATCTTGGTTGGCTAAGGAAGCATATCCTTTTCAAATTTAAAGTGAAATTATAATTTTAGAAACAGTGTCCTGTTGCTTCTATGACATAGTGGGTGGCAGTTTCAGACTTCCTTGAAGGGAGACTGACTGCACTTGGCCTTGTGGATGGATCTCTGCTTCTCTTGGCTTATGCATATCTGGATAGAGACACAAAAGGATTTATTTAGAGTTTTTGACTCTTTCTCCATGCCTGAGGATTTAAGCCAGTTAGTTACACATCATTGAATGGTGTGTTTAGTAAAGAGGCAACTGAAATAAGACCTTTCTTCACTGAATATTTATATTATGTAGCTTAGAAAAAAAGTAATTTATTTTCATTCTTACAATAATATGAAGTGAGTTTTAAGGTTAGAAATATAAGATTGTTAAACAAGATTATTAAACTTGGAGTATTACATTTTAAAATTTGCTCATGTAATGAAATATATTTTTATCCCAGGAGATATTTTTTCTTTTAAATTAAAATATTGTTGGAAGAATTATGCATTGAAAAGAAATTAGTTTTTCTAATACTGAGCATGAATTAATGACATGAAAAATTTGAGCATTTACGTGTAGATCTGTCACTACTAGGTTTTGTATGTCACTCTCTGACTTGAGTACATCTTGCATTCAGCCTTCTGGTCAGCGTAGTGTTTCGGTGGCCAGCCAGTCTTTCACCAGGGAGTTCAGAGGAACAGCTTTGGACATCAGGAAAAGTTTATTTACGTGAATTGTTTGTTTACCTCAGTAATATAAACCAGGTGGAAAGCAGTTAGCTTGGCATCTCGCTTCACATTTTTGTTGATTATGTGTGTGCTTCTGTTCTGTTCTCTCTGTTTGGACTGGTAATCAAGATTTGGTTTTGCTTCAGACTAGCTTTGTGCTTTTCAAACTTCCCTACAAATTACCCCTGAAAGGGAACCCAAGCCAACGAACTATCTGATACACGCTTAGAGCTTCTCTAAGATACCAGTTAAACAATTTTGTAAAGTGTGCAGTCTGTCCTATATAGCATTTATAGTAAACTCTGTATGTCTCTTTAAGTAACTTACGATAAAGATAAAGATAAAGGAGGAGGGTATCCTGCATATTCTGTAATTAGAGTAAGACAGTTGCCTGAGTCTGTAGCCACAAAACATAGAAACATGCACACACCTGGCTCTTGGCTCTATGAGGCCTGTGTCCTCTTCTGAGCAATTATTCTGTGAAATCTCTTGTAAATAATACTATCAGGAACTCTCAACCTTATTAGAAAACTAGGAATCTCATGCATACAAAGAAATTCCTAGGTATTATGTCATTCTTTTTTTTTAAATATTGTTATTATTTATGTATTTTACACCATTCTTCATTTTTTTTACAGTGTATACTTTCTCCTTTAGGTCAGTCACAGAGGACTTTGCTCAACAGAGTTTGTTATTTTAGAGTCCTCAAACTATTACACTTTGTTTGCTTAAAATATTTTTCAAAGTTAGTCACCAGTATATGACATTTCATTATGCTCTTTACTTTCATGTATGATTATAGCTTTTCATTATAAGCTTGAAATTATTAAAGCTCTAGTGAAAAAAGTAGACTAGGCACTGAACACTGTTATTTGCCATTTCTCATATGATAGCATGCACTGTAAAAGGAAAAAACATAGATTCATTAACAAATAGCAAAGCACAGGGAGAGAAGTTATCAGCAAACAGGAGATAACAACTTTTTTAATGTAGAAGATGAGACAAGTTGAAGAGCTCTAACATGGATATTTTGCAAGGGGGGTCTCCAAACAAGTGGAAAGCACTTTTTTCTGTGAAAAATAGAGGCAAAGGCAGAGAAAATCTCAGGGGAAATCAGAGTCAGCCGCTGTTTTAAGAGGGGCTAGCTTAGATTTGAAGTTTTCAAATGCATGGTACAGTTGAAGGATTGTTTATAAATTGTAGTACAGGTCAGTGTGCCACAACCTTCTCTCCCAGTGTATAGCCCAGGCACACACATACTTAAAGAAAAGACAGCTGGCATGTATTCTCAGGCAAAAAAGGCAGAAGTTCTTTAGACATGGAACTAAATTTAGGCATGAAACCCCTCCTCATTCTTTGGAGTCTCCTGCTCAACAATCCGGTTCTTTTCTATTCATATCAAGTAAAGTTTGCTATTTTGTCCAACACAAAGTTCAGAATTTCCAGTTAGGAAAGATAACTTCCTTAAAATAGACCAGCTGACATAAGAATAGAGGAGAGCAGTTTCCACTCTGTTTCATCATAAATAGGTAGACAACCAAGGGGTCTTTGGATATATGAGAAAAATTGACAAATGGAAGAAAAAAGAATTAGGCCTTCAGGAAATGGCTAGTGTAGATACAATGATATTACAAAAAGGGCTAGTAGATTTATTTTTTGGAAGGAGCTGCTGTAATGAAAATGTAAATAAAAATATGAGAAAATAAAGTTGAAGCACTCTTCCAAAATATAGAGCAGCACAGGAAAAAAAATGCAAAAGATAAATGGGAAATTAGAGAAGATTTGACATTTAACTTAATGGAAGCTAGAGAACAAAAGGTGGGGAGACAATTATCAAAAAAGGAAGGGGTGATAATTCCCAGAGGCAGAAAAGTATGTCTTTATATTTAAAAAAGCCAGCATAGGCAGAGTATGTTTGTGCAATTTCAGTGCTCCAAGGATTAGAAGGGTTTGTAAAATTTTCAGATAACAAGAAAAATGAGTTGTTTATGTATGAAAAAGTGTCAAACTGGTACCAAATGTTTCTCAGTAAAACTGGATGATAAAAGTATTGTCAACAAAGTCCAAAGATAAACATACTTTTATTTTAACCCAGAATTCTGTACCTGACAAACAATCATTTAGTTGTATACATTTTCAGATGTACAGAACTAACAGCCTTCCAAACACCTTGTTAATTGAATGTGTGCCCCAGATTGTTAATTATAATAAATATAAATTTCCTATATGATGAGATTAAAAGGCAGCGACTATTTAAAAAACTAAGATTCAATTCTATTAATGAAATGTTATAAAAATTATATATTGTGTTACACTTGATACCATAAAGATATAGACAGATTAAATCTAGGAGGATGGAAGGTGACATGCCAATTGGGATGGCTGTATTAATACAAGAAAACTGGACTTCAGCACAGTAAATCTTACCATGGATAAACAGGAATGTTTTATGATAACAAAAGAGTGAATTTACTAATAAGACATAAAAATCTGAAAATATGCATGCAACAATAATAACAGCACTTCAAAATACCTGAAGCAAATATGTTTAGAACTAAAAGGAAAAATAATGAAGCTTATAATCTCCAGTTTTTGCTAGAGATTATATAATTGATGGAGTAAATAAAATGAATGAGGATATAGAAAACTTGAACTACACAATAGAAGCACTTGACTTACTTAATCTTTGCACAGTACTCTACCCAAAGAAAGAATTCACATTCTTTTCAAGTTATACACAGAATATTCATAAAATTACATGGAAAGATGGACTATAAAATAATAAACTTTAAAAGATGGATATAGTCATACTATATTCTCTGACCCAATATAGTTAAATTAGTAATTGAGAAATGTATAGAAAGTCCCTAGATAGTTGGAAGTTAAAAGAACACTTTCTAAAATACATCATTGGATCAAAGAGGAAATCATAAAAGCAATTAGAAAATATTTTGAACTTAATGCAAATGAAAGCATATTAAATTGTGGGATGTAGGTAAGGCAGATCTTAGAATTTAGATCTTTAAAATCTCATTAGGAAAAAAGGAAGATCTAGAATCGGTGAGTTAAACAACTATATTAAGAGGAAATCAGAAAAGATTATGCTTAAATGATACAGAAAAATCAGTAAAACCAGAAGCCCATTCTTTGAAAAGAGAGTATCTAATACAGTTAGCTGACCTGATGATCATGAAACAAAAAATAAAGCAAAACAGAGACAAATTTACCAAAATCAGGCTGAAAAGGTAGTTCATCATACACATTTTAAAGATGTTAAAGGATAGTAGGAGAATCATATGGGCATCTTTATGCCAGGAATTTTACCATTTTGAAAGACAAAGAATCACCAAAACTGACTAGAAGAAATAGAAAGTCTGATTACCTCTATACTTTTAAAAAGAATTGCATTGTCATTAAACTTTTCCCACAAAACTAAATGGCTTCACTGTTAAAATCTATCAGCCATTTAATGAGGAGATATTACAAGTACTACCTAATTTCTTTTAGGAAATAGAGGGAACCCCTCCTGACTCATTTTATGAGACCCACATTACTGCCAGACCAAACAAAGATAGTAAAAGAAAAAATTTATAGATCAGTATCCCATGAACATAGGTATGAAAATTCTTAACACAGTCTTAGCACATCACAACACCCCCCCCCCCAAATATTAAAAGATTGGTTGTGTGTAGGGGGGTAAACTGATGGACCTGTGTGTAACACGAGCATCTGGTGATGTTCATCAGGAATGGTACTGTGAAAAAGGACAAGGGACTGTTGTATTCTTTGGGTTGACATTTGCTTTTCTGAATCAGAAGCCTGTGGTTGTATTTTTTCTGTTGTTTACTTTCTTTTGTCTGAAGTGCCAATAGGGTGGGGTGTGGAGGTGAGGGTGTAGGAGATTATGACTATGGACAGTCTCTAACGCAAAGCTGTATGCCAGGAGCTTGAAGATCTGACTACATTGTTCTGCCTTGCTGTATGGAGTCTAGCTCCATTAGTTACCTATCCTGATTAAATTTTTTTTTTAAGACTTATTTATGCATACAAGCACTGGGGTACAGGCCAGAGGTGTGTGTGTGGGTGAGAGGATTCACCACAGAGAGCAGGGAGCAGAACAGGCAGATCAATGGAAGCACACTGCTGAGGGGAGCAGCGGGCACAGCAGGAGAGGTCTGCCGCACCATGCGGGTCCCCCCACTGGCCGGCAGCAGGGATCGAACTCGTGCTGCAGTGGCTGAGGTTTGCTTCATAGTGCGCTGCCCAACCCACTGCGCCACCAGGGAGGCCCTCTGATAAAATTGCTCAACAATATTGGATTAAATGACACTAAGCACTATGAGTGCAATCCTCAGTGAATAATCAATAAACAGTTATCTATCGTATCATTTATAAACCAATCAATATAATAATCATTAGCGGAATGAAAGAGAAAGTGTGTATCTTAATGTTTTCAGAAAAACATTTGGCAGAATTCAACATTGGTATGTGATTTAAAGAAAACAAAATTTGGATGAGGTAAAATGGCTAAAGGAAGTCAGTTATTTGGTGGTGGATGGAAGCTAGATTTTTTGCAGTGTTATAAACCAATGTTAGTTCAATAAATGATTTCTAAGACTGGTAAATTAGAATATGGTAAATTAGAATATTAGAATACTTGTTTAACCTGATGAAGGCCTTTGTAAAATGCGGCCAACATATATAATGATGAAAAATGGAATCCTTTCCCATTAATAGTGGAAACAAGGCAAACATACCCACTTCTACCACTTTCGCTCTGCATTTCACTGTAAGTTCTAGCTGGTGTAGTGAGGCAGGAGGAAGAAGTAAAAGACATGTTGGTTGCAAAGAATTAAAACTCTTTACAGGTGCTATCATCATGTTCAGAGAGACTATTGAGTGAACTGAGTAGTCTCTGCATGTACATGGTCGATATAGAAATATCAGCTTTTTTCCCCCCCCTAAAGCAAGTAGTTGCAAATTGAAAATTTAAAGGTGGCTGCCATTACAGTAGCATTTAAAAAAACATGAAATATTTGGGATAAATTTAGCAAAATATGTATAAGATTTTTATACTGAAAACTAGCAAACAGGTTAGAGAGATATGAAGGAAAGTATAATTAAATAAATAGAGAGCGATAACATGTTTATGTGTTAGAAGATGCAACCTTATAGAGGTTAATTCATCCAGAACTGATACATACTTCCATGTAGTCCTAGTTAATATCCTAGAAACCTTTTTTTCTGTATAAAATGGCAAGTTCTAAATTTATATGGGAATGCAAAGAGCAGTTAAAGGAATTACACTGCTTTGATTTTAGGACTACAGTTGTAAAGTACATAAAAGAAGGTGACATGACACTGGTGTCAACAGACATATGGAACAGAAATTCCAAAATTAGGCTCACATGTATATGGTTATGGAACAGAAGTAGAGATAGGGACCAATTGAAGTCCTGCCTGTCATCTCATTACAAGAAGTGTGAGAGTTTCAGATTATTCCAGAATAATCTTGGTCATATTTTTTTAATAACTTATTTTAGAACAAATTTTGTGAAGTGTTATTTCATGCCACTAAATAAACTGTAAGCTTAATTGCTACAATCTGGGTAGATATATATTTGTTTTGCAGTTTAAGCCTCAGTAACTTTAATAGACTAGCCAAAAGCAATTTCAGATGCTTCCATATATTACAAAAGATCAATCTTTGTTTCTAAAATTAAATGAAACTGAAATAAAATGTTTGGATAGTGTTATTTAAATTTAATTATATTTAATTCCTGTAAAATGGAAGATACAATGTTAGAATTTAGAACTTGTCCTTTGTTTTTTTAAAATAGAGCTGCACAATTTTCAAAGCCTCCGTTCATGAGCCAATTAGCCTGTTTTCAAAAATTTTAAAAAGGCATTATTAAGTTAAATAATTTAACTTAATTCTTTTACTTTTGATTTTAAATAAGTCATTTCTAAATGATAGCTTTACTGTTAGCATTTGATAGTTTAAAATAAAAATTCAATTTTATGGTTGATGTTATAAGGAGGTGTTATAAATAACTTTTATATTAAAAATGTGCACATACATGCATGGGTACATTTAATTATTAAAAATTGCTTGTCAGGACAGTCATAGAAATGTCCTCTGTAAGAGTTTTTCCTCAGACTTAATGCACGTGTTACTATATTTGTCTTTATCTAATCAACCCTTGCTGCAAGGTTTGGTTATTTTATTACAGGCAGCTGTGCAAAGCTTTTTCTTTTAAAAGCTACATTCTTTTGCAGTGCTGCCACCACTCACATATTACACATTTGGGCAGCAAACTAAAAGCAAGTAAACTGTAGTACAAGATGCAGTACATGATGTTACTGTATTTCATGATACTTTGCAGGAAAACTAGTCTTTGGGGACAATTTAAAATGAAGATATTAAAAGTTTTTTAATCATAGCAAAAGATACAGCCAGTAATATGGAGCATTATTCTTAGGGTGTTTTTGAACATGTAATATCTTACTTAGCTAGGTTTCAGTATGACTGCACTTATTATTCTGAGGAGTAATAGCATGCTAACATTTAGTTTGGTCTGATGCTCAGAAATGTATATATATATGAGTCTATATACTTAGCGAGTTTATGAGACTCAGAAGCCTAAAATTCCATACCTGTGGCCAAAATGGGAACATTAAAAGTATATATACTCTTATTAGCCTAAATTTAAATCTCACTATAGTTTTTGTGTGACAGTATAAAACACTTTCAGTTCCAGGCTATAAATATGAGATTCAGTTGATTTTGAGTTTGTGCTATGTTCTGGGGTCTTGGGATAGAAATTATCCTGTTGTCTTTTGACATCAGGCCTAAGTACTAGATTACTTTGGTATCACAGATGTGGAAACTGAGTCTGAAAATCTTCTCCATGGTAATGAAATAGTCAGTAAATAAGGTCATAGGCTCCTAAATGTGTTGATCTTCCCACTACCCTTCAGGATTGTTGTTAGGAGGGATGCTCCGACATTAGGAAAATTATCTCCACAGTATAAACATTGACTTGTCCACACACACATAAATTACTACCAGTAAAGACAGTTCTTTAGTTTTTTTAAAATAAACTTAAGAGATACTTGGAAATGTTGCTATTTTAGATTGGCCATCTCTTAAGTTGGAAGTCATATTTGCTTCTGCTGCTGCTCTGTTAATTCAGACTTCCATTACTTGCCTCCAAGATAATCTAGCATTTTGTAATTAGTCTCTGGGATTCTGTCCTCTCCTCATTATATTTGTGTCTGCATGATGATTGCCACATTAATTTTATTCCTAACCCTTCGTTAACTCACACTGAAGAAGAAAGCATAAACTCATCCTGGCATTGAGACTTTAATTTGGCTTCCCAGTTTTGCCCTTCTTATCCCATATCTCTACCCTATGTCTGACGTTTGAGACCCTATCTGTTGGTGGAAGGACCTTGAACTGGGCTGCAGGTGGAGGCTCCCTTCCCTGTTCCCTCTCTCCACACAGCAGGCATATTCTGTTCCCCAACTAGCCCATCCCATGGTGCTTGGTGTACACTTCTCACAATGCCTGATCGCTTTAGCCTTGAATTACAAGTCTAGGAAAGTAATATAAACACAGTTGGTTTCTGTATATCATCTAGAAATTATCTCCACACCTTTATAATTTTTCTTATGTCTACTTTCTGATAAAGGCCTCTGTACTCAAAACAATCCACATTTATTTTGTTTCTTGTTTTCCACTAATTTGTTTGTATATGGGTCTTTAAATATGCCAAAAAGGACATTAGTTTCATTTCCATTTTAATTAATTTGAGATATATTTCTTTTCATTCTTACAGTATTTAACTTGACTTTCTTATGCTAATTTCTTCTTACATATTTATAGTTTGTTTCCTTGAATCATGCTATATTTAATACCATTAAAATGTGATTTATATGCAGAGAATTACTTGTTTGACACTTTAAGGAATACAAATATTATCTCCTGCATAGGGTTATATTTAGACAACGTTGATGGACTAGTCAAAAAGAGACTCTGAGTGGTAATAAGAGTGGAGTGAGTAGGGGTGATGAGGAAGTTGCCTCAGCACCCAATTTGCAGTCTCCTTTGTTCTCTGGATGCCAAGATTTTGGGGAACACAGAAAAACTACACTGTTAATTTACTCTTAATAGTGTTGAATGCCAAGTGTTCTTTTATTTTAAATATCTTACCTCCTTGGTAATCTACATGTCTCCTACCACAAAAGCCAACCCTTTGTTACAGTTGACAAGAATCTTGTTCAGTTTAAGCAGAGTTGCCTCTTGGGGGAAGAGTAGGTGTTGTGCTGAGTCAGGCAGACCACTTCTGTCCTGTTAATAATCTCAAATTTCCCTCTCGAGTCTTTGATCATACCCTATAATTTATTTTCTGCTTTCAAAGAGTCTATAGAACGTGTTTGTAAATTAATATAAAGGAAGATAATATATGTGTGCCTAGATTTTGGAATATGAGAAGTCATGATTTATTAATAAGTCTGAATATCTGAAAAATCCCAAGTTGTAGTTTGCTTATTTAACATTTTAGGGTGTAGAGAATTATAACCTGTACATGCTATTAAACATGAGAATGGTGACTGCTATTTTCATTTTTTCAAATTTTCTTCAAGGAGGTTGAAGTGCTTATTAGATACAGGCTTGCTTTTCAAAAGGACTGGTGTAGACTCTTTAAACAAAATCATGTCAAGCAAGGGAAAGATTTCATTTATTGAGTTCGTAGTGAATTATTTTCTAGTGTATTTTTAAAAGTTATAAATGATACATTGGATTTAAAGGAAAAGATAAGAAATTCAAAACAAAACTACTGTAAT
The DNA here is from genome assembly GCA_019455555.1 of Galemys pyrenaicus. NCBI lineage: Eukaryota > Metazoa > Chordata > Mammalia > Eulipotyphla > Talpidae > Galemys > Galemys pyrenaicus. The sequence continues at coordinate 3,299,885 of JAGFMF010011576.1, forward strand.
AATGACTGGTATAGAATAAAAAAGTTGTCCTATTCTCATTAAATGTTCATCTCTACCATAGATGGTTAAACTAGATTACAGTATTAAAATTATGAAAATCAAAAGATTGTTTTGGTAACTCTATATTAAAAGGCCATTTTTTCCCTCTTCTCTTTACTTGTATATATTTGACATCAATTATGGTACCTGTGGATTTTCCATCACCAGTACACCATCACCCAAGTCCCTTGTGCTCTTTCTGCCCTTAGCCCTCTCACTCTCCTCTCCCCACCAAGTGTTTCTAATTTGTCCTTGTCTTTTTGTTTTTGTTGGTTTTTATTATTATTATTATTCTTTTCCTTGGTTGCTACACTGGTTCCCTTATATTCCCCCGGGGGGTGGGGGCATCCGGTATTTTTCTTTTGCCTTCTGATTTATTTTGCTGAGCATAATCCCTTCTAGCTCCATCCATGTTTCTATGAATGACTCTAGTTTATCTTTTTTGATTGCTGAATAGTATTCCATCATGTATATGTACCACATCTTCTTGACCCAGTCATCTGTTTTTGGCCATTTAGGTTGTTTCTAAGTCTTACCTATTGTAAATAGTGCTGTAATAAACACAGGGGTGCAGGTATTCTTTTGAATCAGTGTATTTGTGTCTTTTGGGTAGGATTGCTGGATCCTAGGAGTGGGATTGCTGGATCATATGGGAGTTCCATTTTTAGTAGTTTGAGGAATTGCCACACTGCTTTCTATAGTGGTTGATCCAGCTTGCAGTCTCACCAGCAGTGTAAGAGAGTTCCTTTTTCTCCACATCCTTGCCAACCTTTGTCGTTGCTAATTTTTTGATATGTGCCATTCTCACTGTTGTGAGGTGGTATCTCATAGTGGTTTTGATTTGCATTTCTCTGATTAGCTCTTTGTGGATCTGTGGGATATGTCCCTTGTCAGTAGTGTTGTGTGCACAGATTTTCTCCCAGTTGGTTGGTTGTGGCTTTGTTTTGGTAAGTGTGTCCTTTGCTGTTATAGAAGCTTTTAAGTTTGATGTAGTCCCAGCTGTTTATCCTCTCCTTCAGTATCTTTGCTTTGGGTGCTATGTCTTTAAAGATGTTACTGAGGTGTATGCCATGTAGAGTTTTGCCTACTTTTTCTTCAATATATTTTATGGTTTCAGGTCTTATGTCTAGTTCTTTAATCCGTTTTGAATTGTTTTTTGTGCATGGTGTAAGGCAGTATTCTAGTTTCATTCTTTTGCATGTAGCAGTCCAGTTTGCCCAGCACCAGTTATTGAACAAGCTGTCTTTGTTCCATTGCATATTCTTTGCTCCTTTGTCAAAGATTAGTTGTTCATAAGCCTGTGGGTTTATTTCTGGGCTTTCTGTTCGACTCCATTTGTCTATGTGTATGTTTTTATTACAATGCCATGCAGTTTTTATTATTGTGGTGTTGTAGTATAGTTTGAAGTCTGGAAGTGTGATCCCTCCACATCCCTTTTTTCAGTCAGGAGAGCTTTGGCTATTTGAGGTTTTTTTGTGTCTCCATATGAATTTCATCAGAATTTGTTATATTTCTTTGAAGAATGACATTGAAATTTTTATTGGAATAGCACTGAATCTGTAAAAGGCCACTTTTAAGGGCTTTATTTCTTTGCTCTTAGCATTTCATTATATCTTTATTTCAGTTTGGTCAAAATATGTATATGGCCATGTCTAGTGGCATCTGACTCTTTTTATTTTTTTAAGATTTATTTATTTATGCATAGACGAACTGGGGTGTAGCCAGAAGTATGGGGGTGGTGGTGAGAGGATTCACCAGAGATAGAGTGGAGAGCAGAATAGGTGGATCTACTGATACATGGCTGAGGGGAACATTAGGAGAGACAGGAGAGGTCTGCTGCACCTTGTGAGTTAGCTCTCTGACTGGGGATCAAATTCAAGCTGCAGCTGTGATGGTGTGATAGCACTGAGCCTTAACCCCTATGCCACCAAGGTGGCCCTAGTAGTTTACTCTAATAGTGTTGTGTGCTAAGTGTTCTTTTATTCCCATTATGTAACCTCCATGGTAATCCATGTGTCCCCTATACCTTGTGCTCCTGCAGCCTGTTGGACACAGCATGGATAGCCACACAATCTTGATGACCCATAGACAAACAGGAGATAGCCAAGTAGTGACCTACACATCTAACTCCACTAATGCTTGTCCCTGGGGCCCATGGAATTGAAGGAACTACTCCAGTGAGTTGGTATGAGAATTGAATGAATCTATAAATTACTTAGAATAGGATTTGACAGATAATAAGCAAAACATAAGTGCCCTCTTTGCTTTTCTGTCCAAGCACCAGGTAGCTGCTCCTTGCTCATACATAAAAGTTTAAAAATGAAATTGTTAAAAAAATTTTTAAAAATAGAGAAAGGAATGAAGATTAATTGGTAGATTGGCCAAACTAGACATGAAGAACCATTTAAGGATAGAGATAACTTTGAAGGAACTGGGGTAGTGCAAATATTTATGTAACTCTTTACATTGTTATAATTATATAATCACAGCACTTAGAGGGTGCACTGTGATTTAATCTTTGCTTAATTAGTACAAGAATTTATCAAAATATCTGCTGAATGGAATGCACAAAACTGTAGGATTATCAGGAAATGAAATGGAATGTTCCATAGGAGCAGGAGTAAATGGAAAGTTTACTCTATCCTGGCATGCAGTCGACATTTGGCTCCCTTTTCCTTTTTCTCTTACAGGCTCATTGGGAGCTTTTATCAGTGGAAACCACAACTTATAGTGAGTACACCATCAGCCAGTGTCTGACTTGTATTTACCATTCTCCAGTGACTCCTCTCAGAAACTCAGCTATTTTGTAAGTAGTAAAAACAACATGAGCCAATCTATAAGTGTTCATACCCTGAAACACATGCTTTGGAAGCCTGTTCGTTGTAGAAGGACCTATGAGAGGAGAAGAAAGTTCTATACTGGAGATGGATTGGCTTTAAATTAGAAGAGAACAACTCATGTTCGTAGTCTGACTTGAAAGCTTAGGGCTTATACATGTGGTTGCACCTGAAACTTTGGGAGGCCCTTTGTGTTGCTGGGGCCCTGGTTTGCTGGCTTTAGAGACTGACAAGGACCCTGTGGTCAGTCTCGTGAACGTTGATGATGTCAAGACCTTTTTCCCCTCTTGCTCTACTTCGTGTATGAAGGGTGGCACCAATTTGTTTACTAGTGGTTTCTAATCTTTAATCTTCATCTGGTTTTTTTTTCCAGCCCCCTACAAAAAATATAGATCAGAAATCTGTGTCCCTTTCTGACTTGAAGGAAACAGAGCTCTTGGATATTGAGCCAGCCTGTCTAGGCAGGTTGCAGTTTGATCAAAGTCTTGTTTGGGGAGCTTGTCTCTGCTCTATGAGAAGAAAATTCAGCGTTTCATAAATATAAGAAACCTGAAATTTTCTCTTGCTTAGTGTCTTTAAAGTTATTGAGTATTGTTTTCAAGAAAGAGAAAAGCAGAATGAATATGTTAATGGCATTTTAGTTTAGGTCTTCACTTAGTTGCTTTAGCAGTAGAATAAAACTGGAATTCAGATTATCAAGTTTCAACAATGTCATAGAAGTGACAGAATAATCCATAATGACTTACAATTAAGTATTAGCAAAATATCACTTTAAGCTAATAGGTCAGGCAGCTTGCAGCTCCCTGGGGGTACAGGTGGAACTTGGTTACATCAATGTGTAGAGACAGCTAAGAAATGTGCCTGATCATTACACTGGATCTAATGGAGAGAGAGAACTTCACAAATGTAGTAAACATTTACTAAGTGATACAGTGGTCTTTGTGGCCTTTTGCAGAATGGTTTGATATGATTGTGGCATTAAAAGAATTTTTCAAAGGAGTGAGGTGACTTGCATACTATGATAAGCTGGGCCTGGGGAGTTCTGTGGCGTGTAGGAGGGTTTGAATTTCACAGCATATACTGAGCTGTTCATTGTGGTGGTGGCAGGCACAGACTGCTACTTTTTCAGGTCTAGGTTAGTCCCTGTATGGCTTCTCTGTCCTTTCATACTTGCCCTGGAGATAATTTTTTATTCTCCTAGTTTTTTCTTCTTTCTCAAAGATGAGGTTAATGGAAACTATAATTTTCAAGGAAACCCCAAATTTTAAAAAAAATTTAAACAATCTTGTTTAAAATTAAAAAATAAATGCATTTTGAAGATGGTCTTTAGGTATACTTCTATCACCTTCATAAACATGACCAAAGATACAGAGTGTGTGTTAAAGTATATCTTATTTGTTGATCTTATATTATTGCTAGGGAAAAAACCCTTCTGAGCAAACAGCACTTGTGCAATCAGCTGAAAGAGCTGCGCAGGGGTGAGGTAACAGGAAAAGGGGATGGACAGGATGATTTGTGAGATATTTCCTTAGTTCCTTAGCATCACCAGAGCGCTTTAGAACTGTAAGCCAGTGTGTAGAAATACTGCAGTCTTTACTTATTTTTGTTTTTCTCTCTTTTACTATTTACACAGAGCTATCTACTACAGACATAGAAACTTTTTTACACTATTGACCATGAGCAAAACATGCCATCCTGCTACCCTGCCACTTATGTATATGGGCGTGTTGTATAGCTACATTTTATTGTGAAGCAGTGAGGATAAAAGCTAGTGTTTATATGTGAGAGGCAGTCGGAGTTAAAAGCTTACCTGTCACCTCTTGCAATTTATATATCCCCAACTCATAACTCTTGACAGTGTTTTAGACCAGAACAGAGTCTACTGTCTCTTGTGCCACTCCCACCTCCCTCAGGCTTCCTGTATATTAAAGGTTTGGGGCTCAGGTTTTCTTTGTCAGAAACCCAACATTGTTAAGAATTTATGCTTCCCTCCTTTATCTGTAATATTTGTAGACATTTGTAGGAAGAAGGTAGACGGTTTATGTTGAAAGTAGGTACTTTACATAGCGGGATACAAAATAAATGAACAAAAGTCAGTAGCCTTCCTATATACAAACAACCATTCCGAAGAAGAAGAAATCAAGAAAAATATACCCTTTACA
>JAGFMF010011576.1:3310673-3350063 GCA_019455555.1 Galemys pyrenaicus
TGCTCCCGGCTCTCTGTGGTGAATCCTCTCACCCCCCGCACCTCTGGCCTGTACCCCAGTGCTTGTATGCATAAATAAATAAATCTTTAAAAAAAAAAAGAATATGTATTACAATTTGTTTTTCATTGAATTTATAGATGGATTTTTAGAAGGATTGAGATAATTTGCTATAATAGGTAGTTTGGCACTCATAAGCCAATAAATTTTGTCATTTAACAGTCTTAATAACATATCTTATGATTTTAATTTTGAAATAGATCGCTTTGAAGACATTTGTTTGATATCTGATCTTTATGATGGGACTGTGTAGTGTGATTTACTTTGTCTTCTCAAGGTCGTCTCTATGACCTAGCATACTTAGTTTTCATACATGCCGCATATATATCTGAAGTTAATACATGATTACTAAGTTCTTTAGATCTAACTTGTTATTTATATCTTTCTAAACTCCTGTATCAGAAGTGGAGAAACTTTCTGTGAAGGGAACAGATAATAAATACATTGTTCTTACAGGCCTTGTGCTCTGCCAACTGCTCACCTCTTCTATAGTGGAGGACAGGTGAATGGGGTGGCAGCACTCCACGAAGCCCTCGTGTACCAGACAGGCAGCCAGGTAGACAGGCCTCATTTGATGGCCTCACCAGTGTTTTGTCTGCTTTGTCTCTTGACTTCTCATAGGATGGATCCAAACATCCTTGCTTACTGTAGATTGACTGTATTCCCAGGGTGTTTCAGGAAAAATTAAACACAGTCCTGTGTCTCTGTTTCCAGTGATCCTTCTCCCTAAGGAATTTTGTCTGTGTTCCAGCAGTGTTGCTACAGTAATGCTGTGTAACCATTCACTGAGTCTGTGGTTTAAAGCAACAATCATTCATTTAGCTCATGTGCTTGTGGGCAGTGATTTAGCCTGGGCCCCTTAGGTGGATCTGGTTCTTTTGGGCCCATGCTGGGAGTTGACCCACTTGGCACATCCAGGGCAGACCTCCTGCAACTTTTAGGGTGTCTCAGTCTTTCCACAGTTCCTCTATGCCTGCAGGCTGATTCCTGTCTGTTCTGAGTATAGGTGGGGCCTGCAGGCACAGTCCCTATTCTCTGTACCCCTGGCCTGGGGAGTGTGCTCTTAGCCTCCAGTGCCAGCCAAGCTGGCAGTGTCAGTCTTGTTCTTTTGCTTGTATTCTCCTTATCTAAAGTTAATTTTATACAAGTCTTGGTTTAAATCCAAATAAGTGTTATAATCTTCATTTTTGTTTTTGAGGGAAGGCTTTTCAGAATTACTTGAAAAACATAGTGGAAAAAAAAACACCTATTTTTTAACCAATAATTTACTTCTCTCGAAACATATACTTTCTTCAACCTAAAGTGTGAGAACAAAAAATTTACTGAAATCAAAATAATAAAATGCGTAAGTTGAGTTTTTATGGAAATGTGTTAAATTGTTGCCAGGTACACAAGCAAAAATCATTTTTGAACTACTTTAAGTAGATGCTAGGTGTCCTGTAACTAAAGAACAGTGTCCTTTACTTTTGGAAATGAGGGCAGCATGCTTACTTACAGTCAGAGAAAGAAGAGCCAGAAAGAAGGGTCCATATACAGAGAGAATAACAGCAATATGGTGACCCAGCATCCTCCATCTGGGGGGAAGTCAAAGGATTTGTTTTAAAGTGGAGAATGGTGCTCCTCCTCTGAGACCAGTGTGTCAGTAGATGAAGAAATGGCAGGAGATACCCATCTATGGAGAGGGGCATTGAGGTGTTACATGTGCATGTGTGAGCAGGACAGTGGCTAAGAGGGAGGGAGAATCGAGAAAGCCTGCTATGTGTATGCTTAAGTACATGCATACATGCATGCGTCTCTGGGTCTACATGGATTCCACTGTACAGGGACCTCTTCTGCCTGCCAGGCTTCTTTTGGGGAAAGCTGCTTTCTGGCCCAGGGACTGAACTACTCTTGTAATAGTTGTGAATAGATGTGATTTTGTGCATCAGTATTGTATAACTGTCCAGGCGTGAAAGCGGAGAAGGTAAAGATAATTTGGCATGGTTGAGAGTTACCAGTGAATGCCATGAAAGGCAAAGGAAATGCCTAGATTAAAGATGGACTTTAAGATTAAGGATTCTAGCAGGAATATAGTGACATTTCTGGCTGTTGGAAGAATAAACTGCATGAGAGGGAAGGAGCCTGAGGAGGTCAAAGGATTGGGGAGAAAGAAGACAGGAGGAATGAGATAACAGAGAGCTTGACTCTCCTGGTTTAGTGGGGACGTGGATGGTTAAGTGTCTTTAGGTAGAAAATCTGGGAGAGGCATTTGCTGGCATGGTTTTTCTGTTTGAGGGTGACATTCACGTATCCCTACTCTTCCTGTCCTTTTATTTTGTCAGCCTGAGTGACTTTTAATCTGTAACCTTGTCTCATCTCGACTTGGAGTTTGAACTTTAGGAACAACAATTTTGTTTGTTAAATAGTTGTCTCTCCTATATTTATATGCATAGCTTCTAATAACATCATGTACATATACCTTTTTTTGCAAGTAATTTGCCTTTGACTACATTTCTTTTTTGATGCTATTTCTAATCCCTGTGTTAATGCTACAGTATTGGCTTTTTTTTTTTTTGGGCCCTCAGTGGTTTTCTTAGCTCGGTAATCTCACTTTTCTACCTTTTGATTCATCCTAACCTCTTTGAATCTCATTGTTGATCTCATGTTTTCTCTGAATTCTCTCTCAGTAAAAGCATTTTTGGGGACTTCCCTTCTTGAAATGAAGGACTATGTCTTTAGAATGGTAGGTAGACTTTTTTCAGTAGGTAGCTTGTTTGATTTGCTTTGAAGAGTGAGGAAGTGGGTGTATTTATTTTGAATTCATCTTTCTCATGTTCTTTTAATGTGAGCCTCTGTCAGAATTGTTCTGTTATACAGTGAATGAACTTTGGTTTGAGTATTGCATATTTTTTTCTATCTAAGAGAATTAGAGGAGGGAAGGAGGAAGCAGGAATCACCCACTAGGGACTGGAGGCAGTTGATGATGGTGATACAGCTTATAAAAAGCCTGACCAGGGCTCCCTTTACCTAGGCAGGGCCATGCCTGTTTCCCATGAGATACACTTTTTACTTCACACGTTTATTCCCTAGCTATGAACTGGTTCCTGGAGTCTTAGAACTGTTGATCCCTGGTATTTCAGGCTTTGCTTTTGTCCCTCTCTTTCAGCCACTGTGTGTGCTTTATTGCCAACAGTTTGATATAGAAAGGATAAATGAAGTCCATGTGTGTGCACAGAGAGTTTGGGTTGGGCTGGGGACTAAGGGCGTCTCCTTTGATGAGTGAGTGAATGGTGCTGAGACAGCCAACCAGGTTTGCTCCTTAGCTTCCTGCCTTAACTGGCCCTGACTGTAAGCCTCCCTTTTCCTATCTGCATGGAGGATAGTAATAGCCCTACTTCATACGGGCTATACGAGGCTGGGCAAATGAGATGATGTAATGCCTGGAAGTCATTTGGTTCTGGATGTCAGCTCCAAGTAATCTGTATTTCATGGCTCTCTCACTGAGGCCCATTGCCCTAGTGCCTGCAGTCTGGTTTACTTTATTGTCACTTTCTCCTTCCTATTTGCTAAATCCTTGCTAATTGTTGATTAGTAGTAGTTAGGTGATTATGGTAATTTCTGTCTTTTATTCGACTATTCCTTTTATCTGATAAAACCAAAATGACTGTTTCTGCAGGACAGCCTGGTGAGAAGGCCTCTTTCTCTCAAAAAGTGTTTAGCTATTAATTCTTTCACTCATTTACCTTTACACCCCTTTCCTTTGATGGGAAGGCAATTCAAATGGATTGGGTATTGATACAAAGTTTTGTTTCTTTGTGATCTTTGTCGCATTAGTTTTTGGCCAACCTTGTATCAAGATCCCAGCCATGTTCAGCCCACAGGTGATTCTCTGGCACGCCTTCCCTCCTGAGCCTCAACCAGTCAACCACTGTGCTTTTTCCACTGCCTCCTCCTTCCTGTCCTTCTCTTCCCTATTGGTTTTTCAACTAATTTTTGTTGCTTTCATTGGGTTTAAAGACAGAGTATAGGAATTAGCTGTGAGCTAACCATGTATCTAACTAGAAAAATCTTCAATATACATTTTAAATTTATAACCAAAGCATATTATTTTTCAATGTTTAAAGAATTTTCCATCAAAGGTGCTGACCATGACATAACTTTAATGTTGCGTTTTTAAAGTTCATACTTCAGAGGGTCACCTCTGTAATTCATCATTGATAAAAGCCATATTTGTATAGAAACAGAACTTTCATTCTGGCACAGCATTACTTAATAGCTGTCATATCTGAAAGTTCCCTGGACCGCCCCTTCAAGTGCGGACGAGGAGAGGACAGGGGTTGCTCTGTGGAGTCTCTGTGCATTTTTGTGTGTCCTCGGCAGCACACTGGGAAAAGGCGTGACAGGAAGTGGCTAACCTGACTAACTATGGTCACTTGTATACATTCAGTAACATTTATAAGAAGTTACTTGTGAGGTGGGAGAGAGAATGCAGAGTGTCAGCATTTGGACAAGTTCATTTTACCTCCAGTTGTGCCTTAATGGAGTTCGATTTATGAAACTAACAAATATTTAGAAACATGTTTATTAAACCTGCAGTTGAAGCTTTTATTCACTTATGAGCAAGCTGAGTAACTGAGAAAAATGAGTAACTAAAGTTTACAGGTGGAGGGGTTACCCCAATATTTTGTTATGATAGTTTTATTATTTTAATTGATATTAATACTCTTTATTGAACATTGAAAAAATCATATATCATACATGTATGGATTATTTTTTACATTATTGAATTATTTTTTATTAACAATGGTTTATAATATTGTGTATAATTTTGGGATATAGGTTCATCCTCTTCAGATGTGTATTACATCACCACATCTACCACCATAGTCCTCTACCATATTCTGCTGGTCCCTGTTTCCCATTGCTCTCTTCCCCTCAACATCTCCCTCTGGTAGCCTCATTTCTACAGTTAGTTTGCTAGGGCTTGTTTTGACTTAGTTTTTCTGTTCCTTTGTTTTGATTCTCTATATTCCACATATGAGTAGATTCTAGCGTTTCTCTTTCTCCTGACTTATTTTGCTTAGCATAACCCCATTTATGGGGTGATTTTTATAAATTAGCTAACTGAACATGAAAAGATAATAGGTATGGGTAAAAACATTTGTGTTGTTATATGATGTGTATATTTTTATTCTTGCTGATTTAGGAGGGACTTTGCTTGTTTTATGGTATGTGTTTTGTTTTGGGTATAGGGAGAAGGTTGCTTTGGACAGGTTTTCTGTTTTTCTTGCAGCTTGATTTAAGGTTTTGCAAAATTGACTGCATGCTGGATTATTATATAAAAATAATTTGTTTCCAGTAATTTAGAGTTGCTTCATCCCACTTTCCTAATATGAAACAGTTGTTGACTGTTCTCTAAATAACAAAATCTTTTTATGTTGTTATTTCACAAAATATTTGGTGGTTCTCCCAATAAGGAGAAATGCTAACGACTTCACTAAGTGGGCTGCTCCACAGGAGACTTAACAAAGTGCCAGGGAGGAGGCAACAGCCACAGCCATCCAGGCGCCCTCATGCCGCGTTGTGCCTGCACTCAGCTCCACATCCTGTATCCCTCTGCCTTTTCCTACAGATCTAGCTCTGAAAACATGGCTGAGATAGGGTGTTCCAGCAGCAGAGAGCAAAGAGGGGGGAAGGAAGATCTGCCACCTTAATGGGAATGTGATCATTGAAATCAATTTCCTGGTGGGAATTGACTGCCATGTACTTTTGTTTTGAGGCTTTCTGTCCTTGTTTACTACCTCTTACACAAGCCTAAAAGGGTTCTATTTCCTTTGGCTTCAGTTATCCACTTACATTCTGTGTTAACTAATTCCCCTAAGATTTTTCCTATCGGAGCCATGTGTCTGGTCGCTTATAGAGGAAGGTAGCTTGCATCAGGAGAAGCAGGTGACCTGGACTCAGATGCACCCAGGAACTGCTGGTGTGCTGGTGAGCGTGAGCTAGCTACTCACCTCAATTTCTGAGTCTTTGACTTGTGATCTGTCAGATAAGCATAATAGTAGTAGTGGCCTCTAAGGCTCCTTATTAAAAACTCTAAGAAAAAGTGACATAGTACTTAGCTTCTCAATAACTGATGATTATTTACCGTCAGTAAAGGTGCTGGTTGTTGTGCCACAGAATCTTCTGGTTTTCATCATGTGACTTGCTTTCAATAAGGAAAACCAAAAGTGTTCACACCTTCAGGCCCACTCATTGTCATTTTTAGGAACATCAAATATTTATGCATATTGTCTTGAAAATTCTTCCCTTTTTGGCATTTCTCTACATGTTTTCAGAGATGGTATCTAGATAGTGAGGATTGACCACTATCACATTAACTTCTTTATGAAACTCCTCATTTAATAAAAACTTCAAGGCCCAATTTTTATGAAATACTGTCAGTACATTCTTGTTGACACAACAGAATCAATATGTTTTAGAAAGAATAGAAACACTTATGATGAGTATTACATCCTGTACTTCTGATTATTGGTGGCAGAACTGTGTGCTTTCTGGAGAGAATTTCTCCCATAGTCCATATTTCTATCAAGAAATCTTCCAATTTCTTTCATATTTTTCCCATGTCCTTCTGTTACTTATTCATTTTTACTAAGTGGTTAACATGTTCTATTTATCTCTTATTTGATTTTGAAGAAATGAAAGAATTTTGAAGTTTGGATAAATATTCTCTGAATGTGCTTGGGTGGAGGTGGAGAATACTTTGTGAGTAGAAGGAAAAGATGACCTTTAATTTGTGTTGCTGAGTCATTCTGAGCTTCTGAAACATTTGTGTCCATGTGTGATTCTTCTCCTTGTGGAGACTGGGCATGTTGAGTGGCTTCTCTCTCAAAATATGTTAAGAGTGGTAGAAAACCACTGCTCAGGTAGGCTCTTGGGCTGTGGCCAGGATTTTGTACATCCTCTCTCTTGAAATGCTCTCCGTGTAGGAAGTCCCCTGCAGTGTCCAGGGCAGCCCTGTAGAATGTGTGTGTGGGTGACCCAGAGGACCAGCCTGTAGTGTGTGAGGCGGCCTCCAGGGCCCCACAGCCAGAAGATCTCACTGAACTCTTCCTAGATGCCTCACCCACAGAAGTGATGAAAGAATAAGTGTTTGTTGTTTTGCACCACTGAGTTTTGGGATGACTTGAGGTACACGTTAAATAAGTAACACATTCCTTAAAATTTAGTCACTAGTTGAGAAAAACTGTTTCTTCTAAACATTACATAGTTTATGCCTTACCATATTCACACTCCACTTGGACTAGGGACTAGAATCTGTTATTATCTATCAATATTAAGTGGGTAAATTTGATAAGTTATTTTAGAAATTATTTATTGAGTGATAGACAGGAAATATTTTATTTGTGACAACAATTAAAGAAAAAACAGAATTTTCTTTAGGGTTGTCTTGAAAGTATGTCATATTATATATGCATGTATATATATATTCATGTTTGTATTCATTTGACACTGCAGTTGTATTTATAAGTAATCTCAAAGAGAGGACATTTCCACATAAGGATAATCATTGTGGTAGATATGAATATGACTTTAAACCAGCTGCACATTTATTATGTGTAACATACCATATTACCTCTCTGAATAACTACTAAAGTAGAATGCTGTAACATACATAAAATAGTTATACTTGCAGTAGCATATTCTAGCACAAAATTTTGATTATAGATAAGAAATATCTGCTACTAAAGCAGTGGGAATTTGTTGCTAAATATATGCCAGTACATTGAAATCAAAATACAGAAGGTTCTTTTGGCTTGCATCTTTCTACTAATTTTCTCTAAGCAGTTAATGCATTTATTGGGTTGTTGGAAAAGTCATGATGTATTTTTTCTGTTTTTCAAGCAAAAATGCAATATGACTTTTGGACAGCCCTATCACTTCAGGCCTACCTGAGATACGTTTTATGTTCAAGGAGACGGAAGGATCTTGCTTTCAGTCTAGATTGCTGATACCCATTTTTCTCGTTTACCGTATAGCTGTATTTTAAGAACTGATTAATCATTTGGTTCTGGATGTCTCCCTTCTCACTTTGGCAAGACAGAGATTACCCGAGATATAGTACTTTTGAGTACAGGTTCTTCTTCCATCTGCTCAATGGTGTCCCCTTGCCCATGGGTGAGCTGTGGGGAGACTTTGCACCTCAGCTGCACCTCTTAGACTCTGCACATGTTAAAATGAATGTAGATTGTATCAGTGTCTTCAGTTTTGCAACAGAAGCAATGTGATCAAAAAGGAGCTCATGGGAGGTATAAGGACAGGAAACTCTAGAGGGGCTGTCCAGGAGGGCTGCTCTTTAACCACATGTGCTATTTCAACTTAAATTGATTAAAATGAACTAAAATTAAAACTTCAGCCATGCTAGACACTTTAAAGTGCTGTGCTTCAACCACATGTGGCTAGTGACTCCCAGACACAGACCATTTCCCCTGACACAGTTCTATCTGGCAGCACAACCATAGCAGGTTTGTCTGGAAACCTTTTCTTGACTTGAAGAACCCAACCATTTCCTTTTCCTTACTGCTTCCTTTGCTCCATTCAAGATTTAAGTTCTAAGAGACAGTTTGGTTGGTCTGACTTAAGTCCTTTGCCTACCCCTTGCTTTGTTGGGTGGGAGAGAGGGTCTGGTAGAAGCCTCCACAGAGCCTTGCAGATCACCAGGGCAAAAACCTGAGTTCATCAGCCCACACTGCAAACTGTGGCGAAGGAGCATGTGGTGCCAGGGTGGGTCTGGGTTGCTTGAGTGTGTGAGTCCCACAGTCCTTAAAATAGTTTTAATGAGTAAGATTTTATTTTTCATTGGTATGTAACAATGAATTTTTCAAAAGTTAAAAACAATTCTTCAGCAAATACTTGTAAAAAGTATATGTAAGCATTAAAAAATAATACCAAAAAATAATTTTGTATTTAATAAATAATAAATAAAACTTGGGCTTATCTGTTTCTCTAACAATAAAGAGACTAACAGTTAAGAAAGCTTTCTGTAATTAATATTGATTGAAAATTATATCACAAAAGTTTTAGTTTGTTGTCAGTCAGCTTAGTTTATTCTGTAAAAATAATTAAACCTTCCTCTAATAAAAGCAACACAGAACTCAACTTGCAAATTCAGGTAGGTTCTGCTTGGATTTAGCCAGTTAGGTTTTTCTCCTTGCTTATTTCTGTCTTGTTTCACTGTGTGTGTGTGTGTGTGTGTATGTGTGTGTTCTCATTGGTTTACAATGCTGGAAACCCTCAGGGAATAAAGTATTATAACACTTTACACACTGGTCACAAATTGAAGATAAATATTTTTATGGGTTTTGTAAGATTGTGACACAATGAGGCTGTCAACATGCTGTTCATGTTTTCATCCGTATCCCTCTTTAACCCTGATCTTTCATTTTAAGTGTGAGAGGAGGTCAGTTTTATACCTTGCCAGATGCTCAAGAAAAGAGCTTGCCTAAAACCTATAGACGGAGTTCCATAGAAATCAGTTGCAGTAGGCATTAAAAATTCAGGGTTAACATTGTTTGCAGTGTTTGCTTTGAATAATTCAAGAAAGAAATAACCCTAAGCGAGGCTTTCTGTTTATGAGAGGGGATTTAGAAGTAATTGAAAAGTGAGATTTACTTCCAGAAGTCCTATATCACTTCTAATTATATGAACAAATGCCCTTAATACAGTGTCTACATACCTTTTGATTTGAAGTATTCATTTAAGCCCCTTTCCCCTAATTAGTATGGCTTCTTTCTTCATGAAGTCGTAAAAAAGGAAAAGATAAAGGCTAACAGCAGAAACCCCCAGACCAAAAGCTCTTCACATTTTCTACCTTGGAAAAATACTAAAATATTATAATAATGTAATCTATAACCGAAAACCTAAGTTACATTTAATTATTAACATATTGCATTAAGTTTGCTTTAATTATTAGACTACATATAACAAAGGATAAGTAGCATCTCTGTTTGTTTTATTTTAGATTTTTAGTTTAGAGCTTTGGTCTAGGAAGAGAAGGCACTTACTTGCACTTCGAAACTTGGCGTTGGGGAACTGTGTGCCCATAGGTGGGTGGTAGAGCACAGAAGGGTGTAGGGAGAGGGTACCACCTTGTTTGAAAAGCTTCTCTCTTGCCTTCCCAGAGAAAAATAAGCTTCCTGGTTTTCAGCTGCTGCTGGTATAGAGGTTGCTCCTTTAAAGTAAATTTGTTTTAACTGATAAAATCCCAGGAGACCACTATGGGGGGCGGGGGGGGGGGTGGGATTTCTTGATGCCTTCTTAAAATAATAGATTAAATAATAGAAAATTTTTGAACAAGAATATGACACTTTCAGTTTATTTTCATTCTATCCAAATAATGCATAAACATGAAAACATTTTGTTAATATGATTTGAACAGTTTTACCATTTGCAGTAATGACTGCTAATAGCTTGTTTTCCTTTTCCCTTAGTAGTTGAGTCCTGGTTGTATTCTCTGTGTTGTGGCAGAATACTGAGCTATATGTGGATGACTTCCTCAGCCTTCTTCAGCTACATGTGACCAAATTCTAGCTAGTGAGGTAGAAGCAGAAGTTGTTGACTAGGACTTAATCAATGACTCTGAAAATAGCTTTTTCCTTTCCTTTTTTCCTGTTGCCTGGTTTTCAAACATGATGGCAAGTTTTCAACAGCTTTTTTTGGTCCTTGAGATAAGATGGAGGTTAGAAGATGCAGTGTGAAGACAGCAAGGGGAAAACAGAAGGAACTGGATTTTGAATTTATAGGACATCCATGTTTGATCTTTATGCTGCCTTGAGTCATCTTACAACGTCATCTTACAATTTTGTAATTGACTTCTAAGATATCAAAAAAAGTGGTTAATTCAAAACAATAAAATTAGAGGTTATTCTAAAGCGGTTGGATTTAATAAAGTGAACACCGAGCAAGTTGAAGATATGGAAGCATCATGTAACAAAGTCCTGACTGTCAAGAACTCTTTCCCCATGTACTTTTGTTAATACTCATTCTCCATGCTCATCATGTGTTGGAAGAAGAGGAGCCTTAAAACACAACACAAAGTCATTAAAAGAATATGCAGGATGTCATGGATATTATGATAAATTTGGTGATACTGTGAGCAAAATTTTTACATTTAAAAATGCAGTTCTACTGAAAGGAAGCAGACAGACCCTGGGGAAGTGGCTGCTTCAAGGTCTGGGAGGATATGTACCAGATGAATTTTGTGATACCAAAGAATGAGATATTATCAAAGACTATGAAGGTCATGTCTAAAGCCCTGACAGCCGATCTCAGTAAGTTCCTACTGCCAAAGATGGGATGGTTTGCACATTAATAATGAGAATAACTTCAGTGGATTCTAATGTGTTGAATGTGTAGCGTCTGTAAATTTATGATGATTTCAAAGATTAAAAACTTATTGATCACCTTTGGAGGATGCCAGAGAACCACCTTGTTACACTGAAAATTAGTAAATAAGGAGGAAAACTCAACCATATAAAAACTACAATTATTGTATTTGTTTTTATATTATTGATAGATGAAGAGCTGAAGAAGACAAGTGCATTTGGAGTGTTTGCATCCTGTTATTTTGTCTGTAACTTCATACCCAGTTCCACAACTACTTGCTTGCAAAATTTGAGTATCAAGAAGAGAAGGATATCTGGCTAAGAATGAACCTGGGGCATCTGTGGTTCTGTTTGTTCTTCTACAAGCATGCTGTTGCTTACTCCACCTTCTTCTGTGACCATGCTGACCTTTCAGTGTGCACCCCCCACCCCTAACCACAAGATTTTCCATTTGACCAATAAGTGGACATAATTGCATTCCATGTTTAATGCCACATAGAAGCAAATGTAATTCTTGGCAGATTCATTTTCTGCACACAAACATACCCCCTGATGAATTTATTAAGTGTTAAATAGTTAGCTAGTGGTATTTACAATGCTAAGTATTATCCAAAGATCATGGTAGGTTATTACATAGCAGTTTAAGAGGGTTTTTTAGAATCTATTTTATTGATACTTGGAGAAAATCAGTTGAAGCTTTTGGACAACCTAAGAATTTCTTCCAATTAGAATGATAATTCCTGTATTCTAGTATTTGCAGTTCGACATACTTAAAAATACAGAAAATCTGTTCCAGGAACTATGATAAATACTTTCCGTATATTGTCTCATACTATCTACATACTCAATTTCAGTTCTTTGTCTATGATTGTACCTGAAAGTCTGTTCCTTTATACCACCTTAATTCAGTATAGCCATGATTTTCCTCTAAACTTGAGCATCATTAGTAACTCCTCCCTTACGAGTCTGTACTACGTGCATCTCACTGTGCAGCGTGCTAGCCTTCTGCTTTTCCTGGGACCTCATTGTATCATCAAGTCTATAGTCACTTTCACTCTTAGCCACATTTCTCCTTTCCAACCAGTCTAGGTTTCATGGTCTCCTCTGATAATGACTTCCTTACAAATGAACTTAACTAGGTAGTTTGTACCAGCCTCATAGGGGAATTGTAAGGATTAAACAAGCTAATGATTATATTGGAAGTACCAGTTCACCTGGTATTATTGTGAAATATCTGCACAGTACTGTCAGCTTGTGTTGTTACTTGGCTCCACCCTGCCCTCTCTCGTACTTGTCTAGCAAAGGTCCAGCTTATCTGCCTACTCTGTACCTGTCTCCGAGTAGCCAGAAATTGCTGGGGAAAAGGTGGTAATTTATTTCATGACCACAGATCCCAGCTCTATAATTAATTCTGCCCAACAGGACGGCCATATTTCTCTAGTATGTCTGCTTTTCATGCTTTAAAATGTGTGCTCAGACTGCTCTTCTTCAGTCCATATATACTCCCAGATATTTTGGGTACAAATAACTGAAAAACCTATTTCAGACAGATTAAACAATAAGAAAACACCATGTAATCTCGCATTCACGAAGTGAGGCAGTTTCAGTATTGGTAGGTTCAGCAGTGCAGTGACATCTTTCTGCTGTGCCATCTTACAGTTTAAAGATTGTGCCCTTCCCGACTTCTGTCATGGTTGTAAGATGGTTGTCACTGCACCAGCTGCACATGTAACTATCACAGCATCCTGGGAGAAGGTCTTGTTTATTTCTGGGTGTTTATTTAAGTGAGGAAATTTTCTTCTAGAAGACACCCACAAACTTAACATCACTGGAGGAAGGCTGGGGTGAGGGGTGGTGGGGTGGAGAGGTCTGAAAGCAGTGGGCTACAGCTCAGCATAGCCATCCTCTTGTGCATGTCTCATCATTGAATTCAGTTGATACTCTCCAGGTCTTGCTGACTCCTTCTCTGCTCCTTTCTGTTTGAAATCTCCCTGGGTGAGCTCATTCAGACCGTTGGCTGAATGTCATTTCTGTGACAGTGATTGTTAGTAAGTATTCAACTAACATAGATATGAAAAAGTTACCTCACATCTAACAAGGCCAGCCTGCCTTTGCTGCCTCCTGTCTTCCACCTTCTACTCACACATTCAAGCCAGAAATCTAGGCACTAGATTGATTTCCTCTCTGCCTCCAAGACATAAGCTTTTGTAAGATGGTTGTCTGCTTCATCCCTGTTTGTTCAGCACTCAGGACAACAACTTTACACTTATTAGATCATTCAACCAATAATTCAGTGGTTAAACAAATTGATTTTATTTAATTTTTTGAGAGAAAAACAAAACTTATGTTACTGTATCATTCATATTGGAAAACGTGCCAAAGAAATTGACTGTGACTACCCTAAATGAAAAGGAAATTTATGGTAAGGTTTTCAGAATCAGTAGGTGGCTAGAGAACAGACTAAGAGCACGAAGCAGAGCCTAGCGCCCCTGGGCCCAGACAGTGTACACCATATTAGGGGTCTGCTCTGCGCCAGCCCTGTACTGCCTCTCTGCTCAGAACATCTCCGTGTCCTAGGAAGTCGTCCAATGAACCAGACCTGACATGGATGTCTTTTCAGTTGAGCTGGAGCAAAGAGAGACACAGAGAGAGAGAGACAGAGAGACAGACACAGAGAGAGAGACAGAGAAAAAATCTGGCATCCTTAGTTTCTGTTGGAGGAATCCGTTATTTTCCTCCACAGCATCTAACAAGACCACTATTTTAATAGGGGCAGTGGATGGCGAGCAGCCAAAACATGACAGACATAGAAAGCCCCTGGAACTTGTTTTGAAATTTCTCTCCAAATAGTGAACATCTACCTCCCTCTGTCTTCTTAACTCGTAATGATCATTGACTCATAATGATCTTGTCTCATAATGATTGAACCTTTTTCTCAAATCCAAGGCTTTACTCAAGAATGACAGTCCCACACCAGTGTTTTCAGAAGATGCTCTTGAATGCTCAGTGATTTCCTGTCTCCCCCAGAGTGAATCCCAGGCCTTCGGGGCCCAGGGGACCCTAAGAAACTGGGACCCACTCTTCTCAGCTGCCCCAGCTGCCAGTGTGTCTTCATGCTCTGTTCTCTAGCCCTTCCCATCTCCCTGTGCTCTCCTGTGAATCAGATGGGATCCCCACAAAATTGTGTACCCTGCGAGTCTCACTTCTGTGGTCTTAGCTCCAATGTCACCTCCTCATAGCCCCTCCCTGATTGCCCTGTATAAGCTGTGCTTGACGCACACTCAGTCCCCACTCTCCTGCACTCCTGCACCCTGGCCTTCTGGAGGGAAGTGTAAGCTGCAGTAGGCAGGGCTTTGTTAAGTAAACAGTGTTGGAGTGTTTGTTGAGTGAATTAAACAATACATTGGTGTCTTGGAAACTAGTTCTAAATGGTCCTCAAAATCAAGTATAAAGCATTTGAGGTGCTTCTTCTGACTCTTCATTTGGTTATGAATATTCTATTGATATATTTTTTAAAAACCATTACCAACTCTTGTTTTATAGCAGTGGGTCAGCAGACCCCATTATCTAGACATGTAGAATTTAGGTTCCACCTCAGCCACTAAATTTGGAATCTCCATGTCAATAGAGTTAAGGCAACAAATCTTAGAAATCAGTTGAGTATTTTCACACGTGAAGGGGGAGGGCCGGCAACTGAGATGCTTTCTTATCTTCATAGCCTAGTAAAGCAACTTCCTGCATTGAGTTCTGCAGAAGTTCAGTGTTTGCTCATTACTCTGATACACCATCAGGCAGATTCACGGAGCACCACAGAGTGCCTTTTTCTGATAGGTGATGAAGTGACTCAGAAGTAGTGTGTTTTTTGTGGAAACAAAATGTGCTCTAAATTTCCTGCCCTTGGGAAGGGTTGAAGGTGCTGGATTTTTAGCAGGAGCCTTGTGAGTTCTCGGGGAATTTCTCAGCTAGTATTCATATTTCTCGTATTTGGTGGAGTACCTGCAGTGTTGCTTCATATGAGGGTATCATTACTTCTTGATGCTTTGAGTCCAAGTATAGTCCAGGGAAGTGAGCCTTCCTGAAGTCCTATAAACACAGGTAGGAAGTGGCATGGGGTGCTTTTACTTAGTGGGTGGCTCTTTGTCTTTCTGTACTGTGGTCTTCAAAACTGCTGTAATACTTCTAGTCCTACTGTGGTGTTGTATTACCTACACACTGCAGACCATTTTTAAAATATAGCAATGAAAATGGAAAAAATGGGCTTTACCTATCTGCTGACCCCACAGAGAAAGCTTTTTGAACACACATATAATTATATCTGTCCTTATTTACATATGCCACACATGTACCTTTTACTTTGCAGAGTAAGCTTAAGACATGCATTCGTTTTGCAAATTGCTCTTTACTTTCTTACAACATAGCAGTTTTATGTCTCTAGCTAAGTTCTAAAAGCTCTGAGCCTCAGTTTCCTTTTAGGTAAAGTGGCCTCCATGCCATCCCAGGGGTAGTGTGTAGAGTACGCCTGGACTGTGAGTGAGGGCTCACGTTGGGTGCAGCTGGGGTGGGTGACAGTGTGAGTTTGAATAGAGTGTCATAGAGTTTGAGATCTTGAATGTGTTGCGGCTACTATCAGTATGCAATCACATTAATTCCATTTGGGATAACCCTACTTTTGATTCTACTGCCTAATTTTGTCAGTCCCAGGACTTGTGTGTAGAGTTTTATCTGGAGTGATTCTGAATGCAAATGATGGTGGGAACTAAGCAGATTGTGTGATCTAGTAAAGCAAGTCTGGTGTAAGAAAATAAACTGACAAGTAGACTGTTTTTACCTTAAATGTAAGCTACTGTTGAAATTAACTATCTCTAATACTTTTCTGTGCATTTGGATCTTAAAATTTGAGTCCTTTTCTTCCATTTCTCAGGTTGTGACTCTGGTGCTTCACTGAACCTGATTCTCCTAATTGCAGAAGTGTTAACTTTTAGCTTCACGTTGGAAAATAGCTGCTCATAAACAAATACTTTCAAACTGGAATAGAACATTGGCATAATATTTTCTATTTAAGGTGGTAACTATTCCTGAGATGTCACATCAATCATGTTTAACTTTCGTATTATTTTGCACCGCAGTTGAGTAACTTCCATTTGTACAGCTCTTTTCACACTATGAATATTAATATTAAAAAGGAAAACTGAATTTGGAATCAAGAGTTTTATTTGTCTAACAGTGAAGGGGGTAATCACCTTCAGTTCCACAAGTGTAAAAAAATAGTTCAGACCATCAGAATCTTTGATTTCTGTAAAGTATTTGTAGCATAGGAAAGTGGGCCAGAAAATTTCTCAGTAAACAGATTTTCTAAAGACAAATTTCGGTCAGAATGAATGAATTAAATCATTAATTACTAGTTCTTTAAGAATACCCATTCAAACAAATACTGTTGAGAAAACTGAATTTCCACATGCAAAAGAATAAAGTTTATCTCCTTGTACACTTTATATAGAAATTACCTAAAGTGATCAGAAATCTCAGAGTAAGAACTCACTGTCTAAAACTCTTAGAGGACAGTGAAAAAACTTTATAACAATGGACTTGGCAGTGATTTCTTAAATTTAACACCAAAAAACAGGCAAAAAAGAAAAAAATTGTCAAAAATTTAAACTTTTTGTGCATTAAAGGATACGATAAAGCAGAGTAAAATACTAACCCATAAAATGAGAGAAAACATTCTCAAATCATGATAAAGAATTACCATCCAGGATATGGGTTCCTGTATAACTCAACCACGAGCATACACAAAGGAACTTTTCTCCATAGGACCGTAAGCACTTGCAGATATATTCAGCACCAGTAGCTGTTGGGGGAAATCAAATGAAAGCGTCAGTGAGATACTGCTTTCTACCCATTAGGGTGGCTGCCACAAACACCACCAGAAAATAGCACGTGTTAGAATATAGAGAAGGTAAAACCATACACTGCTGATGAGAATGTAAAATGTATAGCTGCTGTGGAAAACAGTGTGTTGATTCCTCAAAAAGCAAACAGTAGCCATAGAATTTGCTATATGATCTAGCAATCTGCCTCTGGGTTTCTGTCTTCCAAAATTGAAAATGTATACACACATTCTTAGCAGCATTATTCCTAGTAGCCAAAAGATAGAAGCAGCCCAAATGTCCATCAGTAGATGAGTGGATACACAAAATGTAGTATAAGCTGGAATATTATTCAGTCTTACAAAGGAAGGAAATTGTGATATTCTGCACAACTTATAATATGAATGAACCTGAAGACATGCTCAGTGAAATAAACCAGCCACAAAAGGATGAAGTCTTTTGATTTCACAATGTGAGGTTCTTAAAGGCCAGGTCTTGGGTAGTTTGAGCTGGGGAGCCAAGTTGAGGATTTTTCAAACTCAGATCCTGTAATCATTGTTTTTAACAGAGCACAGGCTGTCTTCAGCACCTTGCTTTGCCCTTCACATTGCTTCCTCCAATGGGCTGTTTACCTTCTGCACCCAGCTGGTGGAGCCAAGTGCTGAAATGTATGCCATTCAGCTCCAGAGAATGGATCTGATTCATGGTGTCAGTTTCATAACTGCTCCTTCATTAAGTTTTTATCCAATTTTTCATTTCTGGAGAATGATACTCTGTGTGGTAGGATGAATGGACTTAAGCTTTATGGACTTTTACAAAATAAGACATTAACAATGATCACTAAATGTTGCATTTGTTAATTTTGACCAATACACATTAAACTTTTCACAGTATAGAAATGATTTCTTAGTATGATTATTGTGAATACTGTGTATCACAAATTCTTCAATTTCAGACAAATTTTCATCAGCTACATGAATAAATATAGCTACCCTCGTAATATTATTTATATGTGTCCTAATCAACTGCTATTATGTTAGGACAAAAGTATTAGTCCTTTAATTTATTGAGTTTCTTTTTGTTTCAGCCACTTCATGTTTTCTAAATACTGGTTATGGTACTTGATATGGTTGCTTAATTATAGTACCTTAAGCTTTGTTCTTCCAATGCAGACTTACTTTGGTAAGGAAAGTAGACTTTTTGTATCTTGCCATCTTAGTTTTTTTCGTTTTCCCACTTTTCATAGAGGTGTGGGGGAAAAAAGGTTTTGCTTCCCTTTTAAAGATCTTTAACAGAAAACAAAACTTCTTTATCTATAGAATTGGACTATAGTAGTGAAATATGTGGCAAACTACAGTACATCTGTGAAAGTGGTTTTTGTATGAAATTGCACACCCTCTTTTAAGTGTTGGTAATTGATATAGAAAAAATTGTTTAAACTTTGTGAGCCAAACACAGAGTGAGCTTGTTTGGAGAACAGGCCATCAGCTTGTTTTTCTTCCCCTGAGACTTGGCAGTTAGCTGCTCCTCTACCCCCTTTGGCAGCACAGTAGGCATTTTAATGGAAAGACTTATATAAACTCTAATGTTAGAGCCATTTTCCTATTCTTACTGGTAGAAACCGAGGCTAGCCCTCCACTCCGTGCTTTTGCCAACTTTGTATTTAATAAGATCCAGCCTCATCACTGGAAGATGTCATAGGAAATAGATAGATCTTGTGGAGTAATTTGATGAGGGGCCATTAGTACTTATACTGAAAGTACAAGTAGTTTTCTGTTTATTAAAATTAGTTTACAATTCATTTATCATAAATGATTCTTTAAAAGTACTTGCATTGATTTA
Source organism: Galemys pyrenaicus (assembly GCA_019455555.1). NCBI lineage: Eukaryota > Metazoa > Chordata > Mammalia > Eulipotyphla > Talpidae > Galemys > Galemys pyrenaicus. The sequence goes on from JAGFMF010011576.1 coordinate 3,329,803, forward strand.
TCAGATCTTGATAAACTTTAAGCTAAAAGAAGGACACCAAAGCTTGGTGGCATGGACATGGGTGAATGGACTAGTGGCCAATATAGCTTGCCCAGCACTAAGTCTCTCCTGGTATAGATTGTGTATTGGGTTCATGAACATAACTGCTACATCACAGGCAAGATTCAGGCTGAAGTCACTTAATAATGGTGTAAGAGTCCCAAATATTATTAATCTTATAAACTAAGAAGTCAGATTCTGTTTTGAAGTAGTTTTCCAGCTACTTATTCTGACATATAAACTTTTAGATCTGTTTAATTTTTCTAAGTGAAGAAATGAAAGACTAAAACATTAAAACTAATGGGCATCCAATCATCATGTGTGTTCACTCTCTCATCTGCTTTGCAGGGGGAACGCAGCGACTGCCACGTGCCATTGGGATGTCCCTAGCCAAAGAGCTCATCTTCTCTGCACGTGTGCTCGATGGCCAAGAGGCCAAGGCAGTGGGCTTGATCAGCCACGTTCTAGAACAGAACCAGGATGGGGATGCTGCCTACCAAAAAGCCTTGGACCTCGCCAGAGAGTTTTTACCTCAGGTATTTCTAACTCGTTTCCTGTTTTTTCTTTTTGCTTCCAAGTAGAGAAGTACACAGTAACTGTAAAACTAGAAATAAAGTATTCGCATAGTCACATGAAAAGCATCAGAATAAAAATCCAGAGCAGTAGATAAGCTGAGGGCCAAATAGTAACCAGACTTTGATAACATTACATGACTGTCACATGCAAGAGAACATATAACAATTTAAGTTGTTTGCCAACTGACCCCGCTTACTTGAGCCAAAGATGTAGAGAAAAACAGTACTGGACAGTTGTCATTTTGTATCACCCCCACATTGAAGCACACTTTCTAATAAGTAAGAAGACTAGTCTTAAATGTGCTTTCATTGCAGTAGCTTCCTTTGGGATAAGTTGTGTAAACAGAAACAGTCATTTGTCACATTGTGTTTATGGTGATGTAGGTGTTGTTTAACTCCTTTATGTGTAATATATTTCCTCATTTTTGTACAGCATTTGCTTTCTCCTCTCAGGTGTGGTCCCCATAGAATTCCTACCAATTTACCCTTGCACCTTTGCCATAGTCTCCTGTGCTTTTCCCTTTCCTGTACTGGTTCCTCTCCCCCTCCTCCCCTGCAGAATATGTCTAATTTATAGTTGCCTGCCAGTTTTTGTTGTTATTATTATTTCTTTCCCTTGATGCCTTACTTGAGTCCCCTATATTCCTCCTATAAGTGAAACCATCCAATATTTTTCTTTTGCTTATTTCACTGAGCATAATCCCTACTAGCTCCATCCACGTTGCTGGAAATGTCATGAGTTTATTTTTTTTTTAATTGCTGAATAGTATTTCCATTGTGTATATATACCACATCCTTTTGATTCAGTCATCTATTTTTGGCCATTTGAGTTGTTTCTATATCTTACCCATCGTAAATAGTGCTGCAATAAACGTAGGGGTGCAGGTTACTTTCAAATTAATGTTTTTGTGATCTTTGGGTAGATTCTTAGAAGTGGGGTTGCAGGGTCATATGGTAGCTCCATTTTTAGTAGTTTGAGGAACCTCCACACAGCTTTCCATAGTGGTTGGACCAGTTTGCATTTCCACCAGCAGTGTAGGAGGGTTTGTTTTTCTCCACATCCTCACCGATATTTGTTGTTGCTAGTTTTTAATATATGCCATTCTCACTGGTGTAAGGTGATATCTCATTGTGGTTTTGATTTGCATTTTCCTGATTATCAGGGATGTTGAACATTTTTTCATATACCTGTTGGCCATTTGCATTTCCTTTTTGGAGAAGTGTCTTTTTAGCACTTCTGCCCAGTTTTTGACTGGATTGCTTTTTTGTTGAGTGGTGTGAGTTCTTTGTAGATACTTGTGATCAGTTGTATGGGGTGCAAAAGTTTTCTCCCAATCAGTAGGGTGTCTCTTTGTTTTGGCTAATGTCTCTTTTTCTGTACAGAAGCTTTTAGTTGATGTAATCCCAGCTGTTAACTTTTTCCTTCACTTTTCTTTGCTTTGGGAGATGAAGACTCCTGTTTTAAGAATTTCTTTGTTCTCTAACTCAGGTATATTTTCAAATATCCCTTTCTTCTGAAATTATGGGTTAAAGGATGTTGGGAGGAAGTCAAAAATAGCAGGATTTCCTCATTTATTATGCTAAACATTTCATTGTTAATATACCACTTGTTCTTTATCCTTTCATCTGTTGATGGACACTTAGATTGTTCCATATCTTGGCTGTTGTCATTAAGTCTACAGTGGACATAGAAGTATAGATATTTCCTCAATAACCTGTTTTCATCTCGTTTGGTTGCATATCCAGAAGTAGATTGCTGGATCTTATGGTAGTTATATTTTTAATTTTTTGAGGTACCTCCATACTATATTCTGTAGTAATTTTCACTTTTTAATGGTCTAAAAAATCAAAAGAAGAAAGACATTTTATGGCACATGAAAATCATGTCGTAGAATTTGTTTCAGGATCCAAAAGTAGAGTTGTTTTAGAACAGTCATGCCTATTTGTTCATGTAGAATCTGTGACTACTTTTGGGCTGGCACTGCAAGGTTGCATAGTCATAATACCTCCCACAAAGCTTTAAAATATTTATGATCTATAGCCCTTTAAAAAAAAGATTGTCAGTCACTGGACTAGTAGGTACAGGCTAGAATTGACCATGAATTAAGGTAGAAATGAAAACTACTCGCTTGATCGTACAAATAACTGTATGTAAAACCAAACTGTTCTCTTAGGATGCAAAATGCTTCAAGCGCTATTCAGGTCATACCGCTAGCACAGTTGCTTTTGATTTAAGACCTTTTCTTTCCTTAATACCTGTCTTTACTTTCATCACTCCCTTTGTTTCTATTGTATGATTTGTATAATGGGGAAGGTCTGTGGAAAATGCCAGGTGACCAAGAATGACTTTCATGGAGTTCCAGCCTTTTTGTATCTGCAGTTTTCAAGTAATGCATCCTCACAAGGGCAGAGAATTCTGGCATTCTACCAAATGTACTTGTAGTCTCATTGAACCTGTTGTTCTTCATGCATCTTTTTTAGCATCTCAGAGATATGCAGGTGTGGATTGACTATGCAGATGAATTGGCCACATGATAGAGGGCAATAGAATGCTGAACCCAGTAGAACACCTGACCTACAGCAGCCAATGTAAAAAGCACTGCGTAACCTTTTTGAATCTCTGCCAGCCACAAGTGATGGTGCCTAACTCCCTTGCTACAGCAAGATTTTCATTAATAGGCTTTGCTTTCATCATTTGGGTGGTTTTCATTTATTTCCACACAGGTAATCTTCTGGATTAAAAGATTTTAACTTGAGGGAAAATATTCTTTTGTTCTATCTTAATCCTTCATGGAGTTTAAAGTTTTGTGACCTAATCATTTCAGGAGTTAAAATAACTTACTCGCTAACTCAGAATCACTTAATTCAAACAGGATCTATAACCTATTTTTGGGGGGCCAGGGATCCTCTGTCCAGAAGAAAAACATACTCCTCATTGTTCGAAGGTTTGCATACAATTTCAAAAGATATTCTTGGAGTTCTTTGTTGCCAAACCTAAAGGCCCAAGTTTGCTCTGATGTGCCTTGCCCTGAGAAATGTCAAGTGAAACATCACAGTTCTATGGTTTCTAAAACACACTGCTGGTATGGATACTGCTCAGTCTGTCTCAATTAATATGTGAGCTATAATTTTTTGTAATTTATTTCTCATAGAGTGTAACGCAGAGTCTTACACTGTGAATTGATGGAGAGAGAGCACATAGAAAAGGTTTTTATTACTTTGAAAGAAGTAATACAAGTAGGAAAAGAAGAATCACTATAATTTTGGTATTAATATTTCTCCCGAATACAAGGGAAATTTAGACCTTCTTTACGAGAAATGGTGAAAGAACTCTCTTAACTAAATCAAATAAAAACAGTATGATTATGAATTAAAAACACACAGAGATCAGTGGAATAGAATTTAGAGCCAGAAATAAGCCCACACTTATATGGACAAATACTTTATGATAAAAGTATCAGGTTAGACAATGGAAAAAGGAGTCAAGTTATATAATTGCCACATGCAAAAGAATGAAACTACATTACTATCTCATACCATACACAGAAATTAAACACAAAATTGGATGTAATCCCTGAAACCATAAAAAAAAAAAATAGAAGAAAATATAGGCAAAACTGCAAAATTCACTTCAAGGATGTCTTTGGAAACTACAATGACAAGGGAAACAAAAGTAAAATAAACAAATGGGCAGCCCATATCATAATAAAAAGCTGCACAGCAAAAGAAACTGCCATTAAAACAAAAAGGCAGAACTGAGTAGAAAAAAATATTTGTACATCATACATCCAACAAGGAGCTAATATCCAGAAAACTCATACAAAAAGAAAATAGATAGCCCAGTCAAATAGTGGGCAGAAGAACTTAAGAGGAACTTTTCCAAAGAAGACATATAGGTGATTAACAGGCATACAAAAACATTTTAGTCATCATTTATTATCAGGGAAACTTAAATCAAAACCACAATGAGATAACCACCCATGAGAATGGCTCACATAAAAAAGACAAGAAGTAACAAGCATTCGTGAGGGCGTACAGAAAAAGCAGCTTTTGTATGCTTAGTGTAAATGCAGTCTTTCCAGCCCTTATGGAAAACAGTATGGCGGTTTCTCAAAACATTAAAATGTATCTACCATAGGATACATTTTATTTACCATAGGATGCCTACTTATTTACCCAAAGAATATAAGACACTAATTCAAAGGGGGTGTATGCATGCCTGTTTTTATTGCAGCATTGTTTACAATAGCCAAGGCTCAAGGACAGATGAGTGGATTGAGAAGATGTGGTACATTCACAAAAAGGAATACCCACTCAGTTATAAAAAGGATGAATCTTACCATTTGGGACAAGATTGCTGTTAACAAATAGATGCCCAAGTTACAAAATGAAATTTAAGGAATCTTTATTTTTACAATTTTCATTGAATGATTACTCTTCCATAAAATGAGTATACACAAGATTAGGCCTTGGTTTTATGTCTTAGAAGAGAAGCTGATTGAATCATACATTGATTCTAATTGCATTTTCATTTTTCCAGTTTGCTAAACCTTGCTGCTCAAGGTGTGGTTTATACGCTGGCAACCTGGGCATCCTGGAGTGGATAAGCAAAGTCCCAGGCCTGCCTCAGTCCTCTGAACCTTCATCTACATTTTCACCAGGGACTTGTAGATGTGCATATGGAAGTGTTATAGGCATATTCTCTGGGTCAGCTGGTGATGAAAAGATTTTCACATAAGAGAGCATTGTTTGAAAGAATGGTAGAATTCAAGCTAAGATACTTGTCTAAGAAGATTACAACCTCTAGAAAAGATGTTTCAGCCTGGGTCTCAGTAGGTTTTAAGTTGAGCATTGAAACTCTGACAGGAAAAATGACATTTTTCTATGCAATCGTGTATATTTATTCATTCAGTTAGAATCTTTGTATTGCCTATTAGAATCGAACTTGTATTTTAATTCAAAAGATACTAAAATATGCTTTGATTTCTAATTCATCACACAAACAGTTTTTAAGAATTTAAAACATGGTCAAATAACTGAATTCTTTCAGTGGATTGTGGCTTTTTTACTTCTGACAGAGGACACTCAGTTTTTCCCTCAGTGACCCTCACACATCCTGCAGGACTAAGTTAGATTTTAAATATTTGTGTGATATGGGGACACTTCCAGAAGATATATCATTATTAACATTTTACTTGGGTTGTTTATTGACAACCATAAAAAAGAGATACATGTCTGAACCTCATGTTCGTCAGCAATGTCAGCCTTATTTGTACCCCAGCCTTCTGTTATACCAATAATGGGGGGTGGTATTGGTGCCAAATACTTTGTCTCCTTTTCCCTATTTCTGTGGAGACTTGGTGAAAAAAGGCAAGCCTCTCTAGACACATTCCACGTGCTCAACTTTAAGCATCTAAATTTGCCAGCACAACATCCTGTGGAATCTCAGTCACTGGCTGATGCAAGAGAGAGACCTTGCAAGACTCCTAAAAGAAAATTTCCATTATAGTTGTTATTGCTTCTATGCCATGGATTCAGGAATGGGAATTTCTGAATTTCACTGAGATGTAGAACATAATTGACATAAGTAATAATTGAAATCTGTTTCTTTAATTTGACTTTTAGGGACCTGTTGCAATGAGAGTGGCAAAATTAGCAATTAATCAAGGGATGGAGGTGAGTACCTTACTGTTTAGGTTATTGTTGGAATTGGGAGCTTAAACTTAATTTAAACTGGCAATATTTAGAGTCTACAATAATTATACATTATTTTCTTATGTTCCGTAATAGGGTTATTTCAATGCTGCTATAACTGAAAGCAACAGAGTTGGTTTTTACAGTAGTAACATTGATTTCATTCTGTTTTTATTTGTTGATTCAATATCATAATTACAGAATTTGGTAGTTTCACTCATGCCTTGTAAACATAATGCTTATCATTTTTGCCACTGAGTTAAAAGATTTTTTAAGCTGGTATTTCATAGAAAACCAAAAGAAAAAGACATTCTGTGTGGTCTCAGCACCAACATCTGATCTTAGAGAAACATTATAAGAACAACATTCTTCTCAGAGTTTAGCCTGGGTCTCCACCTTTTTCTTGTGCCAAAGCTATTTGCATGGAGACATGTAAACAAGGCAGATCTGTAGGGTGTCCTGGGGTTCCCCTGGGCATGTGTCACCATAGGGGACAGGGCAGGGGACAGGTAGACAGAACAAGGTAGCAATGTAAGCACTCTGTTACATTGGACATTTAATTAAAATATTAAATGTTATTAAAATATTAAATGATATTTTGGTTAAATCATGGGAATTTTGAGGAAAGATACTTCTTTCTTTCAGGCCCAGAGTCCCTCTGTGTCTTTCTGGGCTTCATAGCATTAAAAAAGATACTGAATTTGTTAGCAATAAATGCAGTTTTTAAATTTTACAAGTTATTGGGTTTTTAAAAATTCTTGCTTCATAATGCTAATAACAAACATCTTATATGGTTCTTGCTATGTGTTAGTTCATATATATTTTAGAACACATAATATACACATACAACATATATAATACAATGTGTACTTATCAGGTACTTCATAATATCTTATGTGTATATATAAATATCTCAAGTACTTTATAAACTTTTTTAATAAATTTTATAACTCATTTAATTCTTACACTACTTGCACTTGGTAAGTATACAAGCTAGCCCCTTGCTCAGATTCTCCTCTTAAGTACAGTGAGGTTAAATAATTTCCTGATCGTTTTGCAGCTCCAGAATGGTAGAGGTAGAAGTTAAATCCATGCAGTCTGGTTTCAGAATCTCTCAGACTGGTCACACTTTTGACTTTGTTGGACCAACTCAGAGCATTATTTTAGTTTGGAATAGGGTTATATTGAGTATATCATGTTTTAAAAGTAATTCCTACTGAAATGAATTATATTTTTATCCTCAGGTGGACTTAGTAACAGGGTTAGCCATAGAAGAAGCTTGTTATGCTCAGGTATGTAATACACTTACAGATTCAATGATGACACTTTTTTACAGATGATGTTTACCTTCTCTGTTGAGTCAAATAAATCATACATCGAGGAAGGCGATCTCCATGCCAGAATTGTACACATGTGCTACCCTTAGTTGTTTCTGATATTTGTTAGCAGTTCTTATGACAGACTCTGTTCCACAGACTAATGACACTTGTCAGAGTAATTTAGAAGGCTCTTAAATAATTCAGTCCCATTTGTGTGGTAGCTTTCTCTCCGGCTCATCAGTATTTCGTGTTGTGGGTGTGGACCCTCCCTGCAGTGGGGCTGGTGGGAGGAAGGCAGCGGCATGCCTGTGCCTGCTGGCCACCTTCAGTGTGAGCAGCTCGGAGACTTTTCCTGATGTTCTAAGCCTCTGCACCGAAATTTCACTAATTCACTTACACGGTTTTCTTTTTGTGTGCAGATTAGTAGGGTTTTCAGTAGAAAAATAAGTTTTCCTTCCTCCCTCCTCTCTTTTCCTCTCTCTTTTTATTTAAAGATACAACTTTGTTTTAGGGCATGTGAGATAGCAAAAAAAACTTTTATTCTACTCTTTCTGAAAGTTGGACACTGCTACCATGTAAGCATGGCCATGTTTAAATTAACAACACTGTCTAGTGTTACTATATGCCAGGTTTACACTAATAAATCACCACCCATCATGAAGGAATGATAAATCTTTATAAATGCACAGTTGTGGATTCTGAAGCAAATTTTTAAAAGCATATTTGGGTATAAATACAAAAGAACAGAAATCACAGCAAGTATTCTGTTAGACTACAGTGGGCTTAAACTAGAATTCAATAATAGAAAGATATGTAGAAAATTTCAATATGGGGGAGATAAACAACACACTTCTTATTTTAAAAAATTACATCAAGAAGTCTTAAGTGGAATTAAAAATATTTTGAACAAAATGAAAATGCAGCTTCTGAACTTATTTGTAATGGGAATGCATCAAAAGTAATGTATAGAAATTTATAGCATCCCTTACATATATTAGTAAAGAAGAAAAACATAAAATCAATAATAAGTTTCCACCTTATGAAAGTTAAAAGAAAAGAAATAGTGCAAATGAAATCCACATTAAGCAGAAGAGAAAAATCAGTAAAGCCAAGTTAGTTCTTTGTAAAGATCTATAAAATTCACAAACTTCTAGCCAGGCTAGCCAAGATGAAAATTGAGAGGATAAAAATTAACTGTCTCACAAATTCAATAGTTGCTGTCACTGCTGACATATATAAGAAATATAGAACTTACATAAGGTAACACAGTGCATCTTGGTGGCCCTGGGGTTTGGCAGTGTCTTTTTAGATAGGACATTGGAATCATAATCCATAAAAGAAAAATTGTAAGTTTGACTTCATTAAAATTAACTCTTCAAAGACATTGAACAGAAGAAAAAAAGACAAGCCACAGACTAGGAGAAAAATCTTTAAAAAATATCTGTTTGCGAAGGACTTGTTTCCAAAATATACAATCAACTTAAAACTGAATAATAACAAGAAGTGGGCCATAGATCTGAACAGAGCCCTCACTAAAGTAGCCATAAGCATACAAGAAAATTAGCAACATCATATGTCACTAAGAAAAGCATATACAACAACTTAACACAATTTGGCCATTTCTTATAAAACTAAACATATTATTTGGCAATCATGCTATTATGTATTAACTGAATGAGTTGGAAACTTATGCCCACACACACAAAAAACTGCAGTTCAGTACTTATAGCAGCTTTGTTTGTAATGACCAAACTTAGAAGCAGCCAAGATGTCTGTCAGATAAATGGACAGATAAACTGTGACACATTCAGACAATGGAGTATTTTCAGTAATAAAAGGAAATGAACTATCACGCCATGAAAAGACATGAAGGAGCCTTAAATGCATATTGCTGAGTGAAGGGCTTCAGACTAAAAGGTGATGCACTGTATGATTCCAACCAGAATAAGGGGTGGGGATGAAGAGGTGGAACACAGGGGATGTTTAGGTCAGTGAAGCTATTCTGTTTGTGCCTATATTGATGAATACTTGACATTATGCATGTCAAAACCCAAAGAATATGCCACGCAGTGAATATTCCTGTAAACTGTGGATTTAGATTAATGCATCAATATTGATTTATCATTTGTAACATCTGTACCATGCTAATGCAAGGTGTTAATAACAGAGGAAGGAGATGGTGTAGGAGGTTGAGGGAGTGTATGGAACTCTACTTGATTTTTTTTTTTGGTAAGATTTATTTATTTATGCATACAAGAGCTGGGATCAAGCCAGAGGCATGGGAGGTGAGAGGATTCACCAGAGACAGAGTGGGGAGCAGATCAACTGAAATACACTGCTGAGGGGAGCAGTGGGCGAAGCAGGAGAGGTCTCTGCGCCATGTGGGTCCCCTCCCTGGCCCAGGATCGAACTTGCGCTGCTGTGTTATGGCCCTTAACCTGCTGTACCACCAGGGAGACCCCTACTTGATTTATTTGTAAGCTTAATCTATCTTTAAAAGTCTATTGTTTTAAAAGTACTTTTGAAATGGGGAGGAGATATTTGACTTTGTATTAAGTTTGGTCTCATAATTAGAGTTTTTCAAATTCTGATTTGAAAATTAGACTAATTTGACTGATAAATTTCAGCTTTTAGATTGTGCTTCTTAATAATTTTCTTAGGTAAAGCTTGTTAAACTTTTAAGTTGTTTTTCTTTTTGATAAAAATAATGTAACATTTTGTTTCCCTTAGACTATTCCAACGAAAGACAGACTTGAAGGTCTTCTTGCTTTTAAAGAGAAAAGGCCCCCTCGCTATAAAGGAGAATAGAAGACAGAAATTTTTGAAAGGCCAGTGTAATAAATGTTTTTCTGGAGGTATCTTTCAGATCCACTCTGTGGTTCAGGACGTGGAGTCCCAGTGACCAAAGTGAAGAGTGAATTACTGGTGTGGGACACCAAGCACCCAGAATGGACCCATACCTGTACTCTGTTCCCATGTCTTGTTATAGCCATTCAGATTTATAATGCTCGTAGTGTGTACTGTCAAAAAACAGACCCACAAGTAGGTGTACATTTTTAAATATTTCCTGCATATGAAGCTTTCTGTTCTTAATTTTTTTAATGTGAATAATTTATATATTGCACACTTTAGGAGATAATAATATTGATTGTATGTCTACTGTGCTGCAGTACAAAAATAAAGTTATTTCTATATACCAAAAATGTGAAATTAAACCAAATAAACTTTCTCTAAGGGATTATATACACATGCACAGGGACACATGCATACATCTCAAGTTGAAAAGGGAACTGATATCTTGATTGAAAGTTACCAAATATTAATAAAATTAATGAAAACTTGGACATTTTTCTTGTACCCCATTCTTTGTGAATTGAATGAATCAATGGCTGTTGAATTTCAGGAACCACCTTTCCATGCCATTTATCTCTGTCAGGTGACTGCTTCCTAGTCGGTCCTGGAATACAGAATGAATGGCGGCGAATTGATCCAGTCATAGCTGGGGACTGAGGCCCTGTGAGGCCTTGACTAGACCTGGCAAGTGGCCTGGCCCCTGACCCATCCCAGAAAGAAAATGTTATAGCCTAGGCTGGACATAGAAATGACTTAGAGTTTTAGCCTGCTCGCTTTCTTTTCCTCCCTGCTGTTTGCTCCTGTCTTCGTCAAGGAAAGGCGAAAACAGCATGCCTTGCTGCAGCAGCCAGGCACACCTAAGTTTAGCTGGCCCTTTGAGGAGGGGAGACAAAGTGTGTGGGAATAGTGACTTAGCATTCAGTGCGTATGGGGATGAGAACATGGCTTTCAAGTGGGTTTGGGCTGGCTTTATTTCTGTTTGCTGTCAAACCATGCTGCCTTCTGAGGCATGTCTCAGGGTGGAGCTCAGTGGCCTTGGAGTATCTTAGTGCCGGTTGATATCTGATATCTCTAAAAGAGGGAAAAAAATCTCCAAATGACTTGAGTTTCTGAGACAAGAAGATTTTATTAATGGCCAAATAAGAGGCAGGTTTCCTGTGACTCACTTCTCTGATTTGAAGAATCATTTTAACTGTGTATTGCTGTCAATAAAAAATAGCCCTGGTTTTCTGTCAATCCAGTCCTTCCACATTCCCACCCCTTTTCCCTTTCTAGCTGTCAACAAATTGGCTGTCACAAAGTGTTACTTTTCTGACAGCACTCAACAGAATACTTTGCACGCTAGGTGGGCATAATGGAATGTATTGCTTGGATACCACATTTAACAGAAAATACACGTTTGTCGTACAGCCTTGGCTGGTCATTGACCCGTTGCCTCACTTGACCTTAACTCTTCTGGCGATAGGCCCTGCATTTGCTCTTATTGTTGGAGGTCCAGAATCTTGGCAGGCAAATTTTTTTTTAATATTTAATCATGCTGTTATATTTGTCTATCCACCTAGTTAAAAATTAACGTGTGTCAGCAGTTATTGGATTATCAAAACAGTCATAGAAATTATTCAAGAATGCACATGTCATAAAATAGAAAATGCAGCATTTTAAAGTTACCTATATTTTGGCAACATTGGAACCACTTTCCTGCATATAGGTAATAGGCTACAGACTGTGATTGAGGGTATTGGGGACAGCAAAGGGATCCACCGCTTTGTTCAAAATACCCATGGATCTGGTCTCCAGCCATGAAAACCGTTTCAAATGCCTGCCTTTGGATTTTCATAGTCCTCCCTCTTTGGGAACCTCCCAGAATCCAGCTGCAGTCTGCAATCACTTGGTGTGCAGAGTTTTTTTGGGTTTTTTTTCTTTTCAGAAATACTCTCAGGGAGAGAACTAGGCTCCTGACAGGAGAATGGACAGACCACACCCTACACCTCCAGCAAGGTCAGGTTCGCCAGGGGACATGGTGTGGTGCAAGCTTAAGGTGATGAGGTGTGAGAAGGGCAGGAAGGAGGCTGGCAGTTTTGGGGGCAGCAAGGAGGGCTTATAGCTCCAGTGGGTCACTTAATTCATAGCGAAAACATAGTCTGGTATGTTCTGATTCAAGGAGACTTTTGACAAGGTCACTGAAGATACTGATGTGCAAGCTGGGTGAACTGGAGCTGATCTTGTTTCGATGGTGGTGAGGATGGCAGTCACGAAGTCCTGATGCTGCCAGGTGCCTCAGGTGCTGTTGTACTCGCTGTTCACAGTGCCCTGGGCAGAGACACTGCTCACTCCTGGCCCGGGCAGGAGACTGCAGTCTGTGGACTATAGGCTGGTGGTAGAGTTGGGAATTGTACCTGTGCCTCTTGACCTGTTAGCCTGTTTGGCATGACCAGAGGCTATTGATTCGGATATGTCAGCTTTGTTGCCTTGATTGGTTCAACAATTTCCTACGACTAGGAAAGACTGAACGTGTGCTGATCCCATGGCCTGATGACAGCAGCAGCAGGTGCAACAGGGACGCCTGCTCCACGCTTCCTCTAAACTGGGCACTTTACCTGCCTGGTGAGTGCACTTTACCGCACTCCCAGTCCGTAAAAGCCTTGGGAAACAAATTTGTCAGTTTATAGTTTAAGAGACTGATGGAGAGCAGGATTCTGTATTCAGAGCCCCCATGTGTAATTGCCACAACCCAGAGGGGCCAGCGTTTATCGAGGTGGTATTCACCGTGCACTGAATCTATGAAGATACAGTTAATCATGGGCAGGGTGTGGTCCTCCTCAACTCCTCTAAACCAGCCCCTCTGCACCCCCAGAGTATGACTCTGAGGACTTGTGGTTTGGCAGCAATCTCCCCAACAAAAGGGAAGCACGTGTGGGCTGGGGGTGCCCCCAGCTTCTGGGGAAGTGGGGCCAGCCTGCAGTCACACTTGTCTCAAGTGTTGTATTCAGCTCTCAAGTGATGATGTATTTGCTCAGTGCTGTTCTGGAAAGCATGTGGAAGTTCTTTGGTCAAGTTTCAGCTTTTCCAAAATCAGTGATGCTACATCAGGCAAAGCACGTCTTCCCATCGAGCTTCGCCTGCAGCAGAATCCAGGTCATCATCACAGCACAGGCTCCTGAGTGTGTGTACGGGAGAGCTTTGACTCAGGCAAGTCATCGTAGGCATATGAGGAGCTGCAGTTGTATTTGTTTCTTTAGAGACCTGGGACATGAAGCAGGGGGCGATTCACAGCTGTGTCCAGGGCAGGGGACCTGTTCAGGAACCTGGGCAGGGGGAGCCCTGTCAGGGAAACCTGGCAGCTTTGAAACTGGTACCTTTGAGGCTGCTGGGGAAGAGCCAGCTCCTGGCTCTCATTTGTCCAGACACAGCTTCCAGGATGAAGTCAGTAGGTGAAGCTCCTTAGGTGCTCCTAGGCCCACAATCTGTCCCTGCCTGATGTCCAAGCAGGAGATAGGAATACCAGGGACACTGTGGACAGTGCTGTCCCCGAAGCAATCAGAGCCTTCCCTTCAGCAATGACAGGTGCTGAACAGATGTGAGATACATGTCTGCAAGTGCTGCCCTGGTGGGGTCTTCAGAAGCAAAGAAAATAACTGTTTCCCCCAAGGTGGATCAGGTTAATAACTACCGTGGCCCTTGGGATGACCCATAGTTACACAGTAGTTCTTTCACTGTTTTAAGAAAAATCACCCTCATGTTTGAATGCTGTGTTTTCAGTTCTAGTGTTGAGTGTTGGGTGGGCAAATGACCCTGAGAAAAGCAGCCCCTTTTTCTACTGATTCACATGGCTGCAGCAAAGCACAGAGGGGCTGATGCAGACCCCAGGCCCCTGACCAGGGAGTCTTTCTCTGGATCTCACTGCAAAAGCTCAGTCCTCATGCACTTCAAAGACTGACTGAAAGCATCCTCTAAATGTAGTCTCTCGTGAGCACATTTCACGGGACACTCTGGAGAGGAACCGTCAAAAGGCAGGCACCGAGTCAGCCCAGGGAGACATTCCTTCAGTGCTAATGTTCACAGGAAAAGGTTTCAGAGGAATTTGAAAATGGGCAAGTGCTCTTTCTTGACCTTTTCGAAAACAGTCAGTCACTTTCACTTTCAGCCTCTGAACCGCGTGGAATGAGTCCTTTGTGCCAATTGCGAAGTGAACAGGGGTTTGTCTAGCGAGAAATGTAGACTTCTCGTAGCTGCTCCTGCATGGAGTGACATTTCTTTTGAGCTGGCTAGTAACACTTCTGAGACACAGTTTTTAGGAATCTAAAACTTGCTCACAAGTAGCTGTAACTAGAGTGCTTTAAAAATACCAGCACAAGAAAAGTGTGACATGCCATAAAAGATAGGAAAAGACAACCCACATCTGTCTTAGCGGCACATATTCTAATTATTGGAGAGATAGCACTGAGATACCTATTCTTAACCCCCCTCGGAAGCTCCCCAGGGAAGCTCGCAGAATGCCCATAGAGGTCTGAATGCTACATAAAGTACTTTTCTTTGCCTCTGGTCTTTGTGGGAATGTATGTGTGACTTGTGATGGTAAAACCACTCTTACAGAAAGGCCAGTGGGGGGTGTGTATCCTCACCCCTCCCCTGCACCGGTTCCCTAGTTCAGGACCAGTGATCTCACATATCTACATTCTTGCAAGCTTAGGGTGGATGGGGAACTGGCAATGCCAGCCCTCTGCACTACTGCCGCTTCCACTCCTACCTATGCTGTGTGTGTTATCAAATGCTTGCTTATATGGGTATGAAAATGTGCATTGAATTTCCTGCAAAACTTGACAAACCTGATCTTTATAATCTTACCCAATTTCCTCTAGGGATGAACTAGTCTTAGAAAGTAAACATGAAGAAGAGAGTGGTGGTTAAGGGCCCCAGGAAAAGTCCCCACCCCTTGTCTGCGGCCTTCAGCAGGTGCAGAATGAAGGCCACATCTGTGGGGAAAAGAACCCATCTCACCTACTCCGCAAACCTGAGAACCGGGATTCCCGAAGTCACTGGCCCCAGGAAAAGGTGTCTTTTGAGGCTCCATTCTATAACTTCTAGGTTGACCCTGGGTTTGGAGCCCTGAAATTGGTGTTGAGGAAAAAAAACACCTTGCTGGGTTTTTTTTTTTTTTTTTTTTTGAGACATGATTCACATCCCATAAAAGTCAAGCTTTGAAGTATACAATTCAGTGATTTTACTAAAGGCGCAGAGTTGTATAACCATAACCACTTGTAATTCCACAATATTTTCATCATCCTCAAAAGAAGCTCTGACTTTGGTAATGGGTGTGGTGTGGTGACATACATCAGAGAGGTGTGATCTCTACTTTTGAATCCCATATTCGTGGTGTTGTGAACCAATGTTCATCCTCCCCCGCCCCCCACCAAAAAAAAAGCAGCAGCAGCAGCCCTGTACTTACTAGCTGTCTCTCCTAGTTGCCCCTCTTCCCACCCTGGCAACCACTAGTTTACTTTCTGTTTCTGGATTTAGCTCCTGAAGACTTGCAAGTATTGTCTGAGCATTATCTAACATAGTCGTAGTACAAGTTACCCATTCTCTTGTTTATATGCCTAGAAGTGGCATATAAACTTACTTGACATGTGACTTACTGGGTCACATGGCAGATTTATGTGTGACTTGTGGAAGAACTGCAAGACTGTTTCCCAAAGTGATGGCACCATTTTGCCTCATACCCCACCAGCAGTGTATGAGGGTGCTAATTTTTCCACATCTTTGCCAAACACTCACTATTGACTGTCTTGATTCTCCTCATTCTAGTGGACATAAACTGGCACTAATCACTAGTGATGTTGAACATCCTTTCATGTGTTTGTTGGCCACTGCTGGATCTTTAGATAAATGTCCTCTCCAACCTGTTATCTATATTTAATTAGGTTACTTGCTATTTTATCATTAAGTTGAGAATGTTCTTTATGTATTCTGGATCCAAGTTTCTTATCAAAATATATAACTTGTAGATCTTTTCTCCTGGGGATTCTCTTCCACTTTCTTGATGGTGGCCTTTGAGCACAAAAGTTTTCCATTTCAATGAAGTTTATTTTGTTCTTTTCTTTGTGGATTGTGCTTTGTGTCATATCTAAGACACCATTACCTAATCCAAGGTGATGAAGGTTTATGTCTTTGTCTAAGAGTTCTGTGGTTTTAGTTTTTACATTTAGGTTTCGATACATTTTGGTGAATTTTTGTATTTGGTGTAAGGTAGGATCCAATTTCCTTTTTTTGCATATTAATATCCAGTTTACTGAACGCCGTTTTTTGTAAAGACAATTTTATCCATTGTATTGCTTCGGTAAAATCTCACCAAAAATCAGTTAATCATGATGTAAGAGTTTATTTCTAAATTCGCAATCGTATTCTGTTGCCTGTCCTTATCTGAGCATCTATATCGATTTGATCGTGTGGTTATTACATTCATTTATTGTCAGATATTAAATCATTCATCCCTGGGATAAATCAAAGTGTATAATCTCTCTTTTTTTTTTTATGTGCTGGTTGTGGCTTACTAGGGTTTTGTTCAGGATTTGGGGATTTATAAGAAATTGTGTGTGTTTATAAGATATCTTGTGATATCTTTGTCTGGCTTGAGTATCAGAAAATATTTGTTTCATAAAATGATATAGAAAGTGTTTCCACCCATCTTTTTTTAAGAGTTTGTGTTGAATTGGTGCTAATTCTACTATAATCTTTTGGTAGAATTCAGCAGTGAAACCATCTGTACTTAAATTTGGGAGGTTTCCGTCATTTCTAGAGCTGACAAAAGATATGCCTAAACTATTTAGACACACAATATAGCTTATGCTGAACACCTGCTTTCCTTTTTAGACTATGGAATTTGGGTATTTGGCAGACGAGGCACATGGCTACGCGGCTGGACACCAGGAAGGACCATGGTCTCTGAGACTCTAATGAGATGATGGCAATAGTTTATACGTATTTTCAGTTTGTTGGTGGAGGATGTAACATGTCCCATGTGACCCTTAGACACTTGTGACCGTATCCTGTGATCTCTGTTCCTGCATCTTTCCCTTTGCTGTTTTTGCTCAGTCGTCTTGTGGTTACATACAATGTCATCACCATGAGTAGACTACTCTGAGTCCTGTGTATCCTAGTGAATTAGCAATTCTGAAATGGTCTTGGAGACCCTTACTGATGTGTTTTTGTTCATCTCAAAGAATGTTTGAATTTCTCTTGTGATTTTTTTCTTTGACTATTTTTCGAGCATATGTTTCTTAATTTCCATGTAACTATGAATTTCCCAAAGATCCTTTTATTACTGATTCAAATTTATTTCCATTGTGGTTGGTAAACATACTTTAACCTTATCATTGTATGATTTCAAACTTTGGTGTTTTTTTAAAATACAAAAATGTTTATTTACATATTGAAACAGCATGATTATTCAATAATGTCCCTTTTTTTTTATTCCCTTAACAAAGGAAAAATGACAGATGCCAAATCAACATTGTGGATTTTTTTTAACCTATAAAGGATATTGTAAAGAACCAATTTTTTTTTCAATCAAAAAGAAAATAAATGTATTCCCTAAAAATAATTCAATGTCAGTTCTTCTAAACACAATGGCTATGGTCACAGTCCTTGTAATTTTAAGTTGTTAATGGCAATGTGAATTTTGCGTCGCGAAAATATACTTCATAAGTAATCTGTAATTTCTTCAGTTTAAGGCAATTTGACTATTTTACAATTTGACTGTTTCCTGTTTCACAAGAATGTAAACATTCATTAAAACATAATACTACACTAAAAATTAAAAAAATTAAAATGATCATTTTAAATTACTCTCATGTATACCATTTGCATAGATGTATTGAATAGAGATTAGAAAGAAATCACTTCAATATTCAAAGTTAATGCTTCTACACAATCTATATCATGTGATAACAAACTTTAAAAAATATTTACATTTTAAAATACTCTTCAAAGAAGAATTTTCAAGCATCTAGTATTGTTTATTTATTTTAAGATTATATTATTTATTTACACACACAAGAGCTGGGGTACCAGCCAGAGGCATGGGGGGGTGAGAGGATTCACCAGACAGAGCGGGGAGCAGAACAGGCAGACTGACTGAACCACACTGCTGAGGGCAGCAGCGGGCGAGGCAGGAGAGGTCTGCTGCGCCATGTGGGTCCCCTCCCTGGCGGGGGATCAAACTCCTGCTGCAGTGGCTGTGAAAGCCCCACTGTGCTGTGTTCAACCCTTTGTGGGACCAGAGAGGCCCATTGCATCTTTTAATAAGCCAATTATGTTCAGACTTCTTGTGTGTACTGGTTGCCATTGTGTGTTAAGATAAAACCTGAGTTAATTACATGTTGACAACTGGTAAAGTATTCAGTTACTTCTTTCACATTGGTAATTTTTATTTGGCAAAATTCCTTTTTTTTTTTAACATTTTCCGCACCACCGTCACCATCCCTTGTGTCCCCTGTCCCTTTTCCTCTCTACTGCCTCTTCACCTCAGTGCCCGTGGGATGTTTGTGGATGCCCAGCAATTTATGAAAGTATTTCATGTTGTCAAACTGTTGTGTGACATTGTATGTATATTTATATGAATGATATTGAATGTGTGATGTGAATGCGTGTAATAGTCCATGGTATACATATGGCATCTTTTGGAGCTATTTGTCAATTGGAGATTTAGGCTGCTTCCGTGTCCCAACTCTTGTAAATGTGGCTGCTGTGAATATTGTAGAACATAAGGGTTTTTGTATGCGTGGTTTCATATTTGTGGCTATATGCCCAGGAGTGGGATTGTCAGGTCATAAGTATTTCTATTTAAAATTTTTAAGGTAAATTCAGGTTACTTACAATAATGGATTCACCAGTTCATATTTCTACTAACAGTATAATAGGGTTCCTTTTTCTCCACAGTCTCTCCAGCACTTGTTATTTGGGGTCTTTTTAATATGTGCTATTTTCGTGGGTGTGAGGTTGTCGTTTTAATCTGCATCTCTCGCTAGGAGTGAGGTTGATCTTTTTTTTCATATGCCTTTGGTCTTCTGGCTATCCTTTTTAGTGAAGAGTCTGCTCATCTCTGCTGCCCATTTTATTAATTAGGTTATTTGGGTTTTGTTGTTGTTGAATTGTGTGAGATTTTTACATAACTTGGGTATTAATCTCTTATCAGTTAATATTATGTAAATATTTTGTCCCATTCAATAGGGTGTCTATGTAAATCATCTTGTATTTTCTTGCTCTCTAGAAGCTTTGTAAGCTGAGGTAATCCCAACTGTTTTTGTTTTTAATTCCCTTGCTATAGGAGTTGAGTCACCGAAAATATTTGTATTGTTGGTGACATGGAATGTATTGCCAATGTATTCTTTATGTATTGTTATAGATCTTATAGCTTAATCTTTAATGCCTTTGAAATTTATTTTCATATATGGTTAGTGAGTAATACAACTTCATTCATTCTTCACATTTTTTCCAGTGCTATTTATTCAAGAGACTGTCTCCCCTCAACCCCACACCCTACACTCTTTTTTATTTATATATATTTGACATCAATTGTAATCCCCATGTATTCCCCATTACCATATCACCAGTGCATCATCAGCTCAGTCCCCCATGCTCCCATCTACCCTCAACCCTCCCCCTCCCCTCTCCCCACCAAGTGTCCCCAATTTGTCCTTGTCTTTTCATTTTTGGTTTTTGTGTCTTTATTGTTATTATTATTCTTATTCCTTTCCTTGATCCTTATTTGGTTCCCTTATAT
>JAGFMF010011576.1:3350189-3383432 GCA_019455555.1 Galemys pyrenaicus
CCATGTTCCTATGAATGTGTCTAGTTTTTCATTTTTGATTGCTGAATAGTATTCCATCGTGTATATGTACCACAGCTTCCCAATCCACTCATCTGTTTTCGGGCATTTAGGTTGTTTCCAGGTCTCACCTATTCCCTACACTCATTTAATTGTCATGGACTTTTATCATCAATTAGGTGATGGTATAGGTGCTGCTGCTGGTATATGCATGGATTTATTTCTGGGCTTTTGATTCTGTTTAGTTGGTCCATATTATCTATTTTTGTGTCAATACCACATATTTTTTAATATTGTTGTTATATAGTAAAGACTGAAATCAGGTAATGTGATCCCTCTATTTCTCTTATTTTCAAGATTGCTTTTGCAATTTGAGGCCTTTCAGGTTCATATAAATTTCAAATCCATGAGCTCGAGATAGTCTTCATTTCCTAAGTCCTTTAATTGTATCTCGTCATTCTCATATTATAGGTCTTCCACGTCCTTTGTTAGATTGATTCTGTAGTGTTTCTTTTTGAAGCAATTATATATGAATTTTATATGTTGATTTTATCACCTGTCACTTTGCTATATTGATTTGTTGTTTCTAACCTTTTTGAGGGAGTTTTTAGGATCTTCTATAAAAAATGTCATAGTTTCGCTTCTTTTTTTCTCTATTTGGATTCCTGTTATTTGCCTTTCAGTTCTAACCAAAACCCAATGCTAAGTTAAATAGAAGTGGTGACAGTCTTATCTCGTCTTTGTCTTCTGCTAGATCTTATGGGGAAAACGTCCATTTTTTTCACCATTGAGTATTATATTGGTTGTTGGTTTGTGATATATGGTCTTTATTATTTTGAGGTAGGCACCTTCTATTCCCATCTTCAGAGTTTTTAGCATCAATAAGTGTTGAATCTTATCTGCTTTCTCTGCATTGATTGATACTAAATGATTTTTATCTTCACTTTTGTTGATATGATGTATTATATTTGATTTAAGTATATTAAAACATCTTTGCCTCCCTAAGGATGGTTCACACTTGATCATGGCGGTTAATCCTTGTGATACAGACTTGAATTCGATTTGCTAGCATTTTGATGAAATTTTTTCTTTATCAAGGGTATTGGTGTATAATGTTTTTCTTTTGTTTTTGGTTTATAATGTCAGTGTTGACATAAAATGTATTAGGAGGACTCCTTCTTCTTACATTTTAATGACAATTTGAGGGAGGTGGATATCAGCTTACAAGTTTGATAAAATTTATTTGTACAGCCATCTGGTCTTGGGCTTTGTTGGTTTTTTTTTTTTTTTTCTTTTTTTGAGCCTCTGCCCAGTTGTTATAATGGTTAGCTCACAACTGGACTGAGGTTTCCATAAATGCCTAGAACCAATAATTCTGCAGCTGTCCTAGAAGCTCTGTGTGTGTGTTAGGTTGTGCCTTCAAAGCTTTGACAGGCTATTGGCTACCTTGCCTTTAACCTTCACTTCTTTTTGGAACAAAGCTTTGGGGTCAGAGGATGCTTGGGCTTATAGCCCTGGGCATATGTGTTGCCTTTTAGATTCCTACGAATATGTTAGAACTTTTCATAAACCCCCTAAGGGCATCTCATTCCTCAGTTTGTCCTTTGTGCCACTGTTAGAACTGCCTCGAGCAATTTTGATGCTAAACAGTTGTCACTGGTTGTTTTACACAAATATCCTGCAGAAATAGCTTTTCCCAGTGAGGGAACTCTAGTCAGGTTGGGTAAAGGCAGACCTTGCAAGCTGGGGTTTTCCCCACTCCCACTAGTAAAATTTTCAGGTCAAATAATGGTACATTTCCAGGAATAGAGCTTTAGGGAAGTGGTCAGGTCATGGCTACTTTGGAAACCACTGGGATTCATGGTCTGCAAGGGGCTGGGAGGAGGGGCTCCACATAGGGCAATTTAAGGCATCTCAGAATCTGATGTTCTTACTGAGACAGCTCTTTTTCTTGAATTGTTGCAAGAGTTGGTTGATTGCCAGGGTTTTGTGAAGGTTGATTTGGACAACACTGCCAGTGTTCTCGCTGCTTATGTGGAGTGGCAGGTTTCTGGAAAATCTCGTACCACTCCCGCTGGCATCGCCTGCCCAGCTGATTCTAACGCAACCATGTATATCATGGGATGTTACTGATAAATAAATTACTCAGAGTAGCTTTCTGACTTCTGGCACATCAAAGCTGAGACGTACTGAATTAACTGATGCTTATCAAATAATATTAATACACAATAATGTATTCATTACCAATTGTAATGATAATATGAATGGTTATTATTATAATAGTTCAAAGTATTTAACATACCTTACTTCCCAAATTTAAAGTCTAGTTGCAGTCAAAGAAGGGTAGGGCTTATTGCTACATTATTTTTCAAGTATGTGCCCTGAGGATAAGCCTATGAAACAAATTTGCTGTTCCATGCGAGGCTGCCCTGCGTAGTCATGAGAATGCTTGGTCTGGGAAGATTACGTGTTCATTCAATAGCCAGTGGATAACCTAATAGCTATACAGCAAAGCAAATCAACCCATAAATGCAAATTCAAGTAGTGAAAGTAAAAAGTTATTTTTGTTGAAAAAATATTTTGTTGAATATATTTGTTGAATAAATATTTATATTTATTGTTAAAATCCTAGTATTTAAAACTTTAAAAAATGCTGGTTAATGAGGTACCATTAGTTGGCAACACTGATTCAGGGAAACAGGTCCACAACAGCCCAGATGTAGCACCACACCAAAGTATCGCCAGAGCTCCCACGTCAATCACTATACAGTTGGGACCCCTTCCCGCTTTGTGCCCACCTGGTAGGCTCAGTTCTGCAGTCATATTTCTAAGCTTCGTTGGTTTAATTTTTTCAGTTCCTTTGTTTTGTCACTCTATAATATACGTATATGTGAAGTCATCTAGTATTTGCCTTTGCCTTTCTTCCTCTGGCTTATTTCATTTAGTATAATCCTCTTGTTTCATCCATAGTATCACAAATAGCTAGAGTCCATCTTTTTTAATAGCTAAGTAGTACTCTATTGTGCACATGTACTTCATCTTTTTAATTCACTCATCTGTTATTTGGCACTTGGGTTGTTTCCATAACTTGGCTATTGTAAATAGTGCTGCAAAGTACACAGGCATACGTGTATCATTTTGAATTAGTGTTTTTGTATTCTTTGGATAAAGTAAGAGGGGAGTTTCTGGAGTTTGTAACACATTTATTTTTAATATTTTGAGAAACCTTTATCTTGTTTTCTGCAGGGACTAGACCAGTCTACATTCCTACTAAGGTATATGAGGGTTACTTTTCCTCCACACCCTTGCTAAGGTTTACTTGATATGGGCCAGACTCACAGTATCTTATCTCATTGTGGTTTTGATTTACATTTGATTGATTATAGGTGAAGTTGAATATTTTTTCATGTACCAATACGCTATATGTCTTCTTTGGAAAAAAATATTTTTAGTTCTCCTGCCCCCCCCCTTTTTTAATTATTGGTTTCCTTTATTTCTCTCTCTCTCTCTCTCTTGAGTTTTTGAGTTCTTTGTAGGTCTTAGATGTTACACCTTTGTCAGATGCATGGTATGCAAATATTTTTCTCATTTGACCTTTAGTTTGATATACTCCCATTTGTTTATTTTTCCTTTTATTTTCCTTGCCATTGTAAAATCATAGCACTTACAAGTATTTTGTGTTTTAGGAAAAACAAATTCCTCTCTCATGCTGTTAATGAACATGCTATCATGTTCCACTACTGGACATTAAAACTATGATAAACACAACAATACATAGAGAGGAAAATATTGCCAATATGATTCATGAAATCAATGATAACAATGTTTTTGGAAATCTAATCCCTATGTCAAGGAAAATAAAAGCAAAAATAAACAATTGAAATTACCTCAAATTAAAAAGTACTGGCACAGTAAAATAAAGCATAACTATATTGAAAAGACATACTATTAGATGGGAGAAAACATCTACACATTATACAACCAATAAAAGGTTACTGTCAAACTATGTAAAATTACATATAACTTAACAATAAAAAAAAAAAACAAAAGCAAAAACAGCCCACCACAAATGAATAGTAGTAGATTTGAGCAGACAACTCGCCAAAGGGGATTGGCCTTCTGAATATAGGCCAATAGACACATGGGGGAATGTTCATCATCACTACTAAGGGAGATAGTCAAAACCAAAGTGAGATGTCATGTCACACCCATGGGAATGGTATATAGTCACAAGACCCTCAATAACAACTGCTGGAGAAGAAACAGCGAAAGAGGAACTATAATCTATAAAAGAGGAGGAGCATAGAATAGATACTACTTTCTTCACTCCCGCTGACTACAGTCTCAGTGTAGCATGAACTGAACTTCCTTAGTGGGGACAACTGGGAAGGAGCAATAGATATATAAAGGGATATAGAACAAAGTGGGGCGGAGTCTTGAAGGAGACACACAGAGATACTTGTGGATGAGACATGTGGATGATAAACATGTTGGGAGGCTGCTCATGGTCTATGGCAGAGACAGTGGCAGCTGTTACCTTCAAAATATGTGGCACATTTTGAATTTTGAGTTCTGCTGCCCCAGCTTTCTGAGACCTGCCTCGCCCCTTTCTTGGTTCCTTGCACAAGGTACCTTATACCTGCAGCAAACTTTAGACCACTTTTAGGTTGAGCCTGCTTAGCTGGGTAATTTTGTAATTTTAGTTGGAAACTATTATTTGAATTACACTCACCTCTCTGTGCACATCAATTCTATTAAAATCTTAAGATTTTATGAGTTTGATTCTTTTGTCTGGGTCCCTTTTCAGTGTATACACCTTAATAATGTGCCATTTCTGGGTACCCACTAGTTGTGCACTAACAGAACCCTATTACACCATTGGTAAGAATGTAAACCAATTCAGCCATTTTGGAAAATGATCTAGATTTAATTGAAAAACTAAAAAGTGGAAATTACCATATGACCCAGCAATCCCACTCTTGGGCATTTATCTAAGCCATTCTCTCCAAAAATATATGCCCTGCAATGCTAACTGCAGCATGATTTACAATAGCTAGGGCATGGAAAACCACCCATATGCAGGACTGGGTCAAGAAGATGGGATGTGTCCACTGTTCTGTCAGAAGGAAAGATGGGACATTGCCACTGAGCAAGATGGAAGGCAGGCAAGGGAGTTCTGTGTAGTAAAGCAAGTCAGAATGAGAAAAACAAATACTGGACATTTGCTTAGTGGGTGATTTGACAAAGTAAAACACAAAAAGCTGCATACACTAATAAACACAGTGACCTTTCTGAAGTTAAGAGGAAGTAGGGTGGGAGAAAGTGTCAAGGGGGTACAAGTGTTGGTGGTGAGAAATAAAAAGACAGTGGTAACAAAACAAGTAATCAGTTTGAACTTGCCAGATCTTGGATAGTTTCAAGTACAGTAAAAATTGGTAGGGGTGGACTCCAAGAGGCTTCTTCTTCTTCAAAAAAAAAAAAGAATGAAAATAACATGACATTTGATGATTTATTATTGCTAATGTATATTAAAGAATAAGCTTTGTTCTAATTGGTTTCCAGAATGTATAATTGTCCTGTAGTTAATTTTCAGAAGACTTTTCCATTTAAAGTGTCATTGAAAACAACAGGTGGGAATTCCACGGGAGTCATCACACCTCTGTCCACACTATTAACTCTCAGCGTGCCTCAAACAACCATGGTCATTGTTGTTACTCTAGCTTAATTACTAGTCTGCTCCATAGAGGCTGTTACAAAAACAGTTTATGCCATACAGGCTCTTGATTCATGTAATAAAAACAGCATATTTGTCTCGAGTATTTCGCAAGTGTCCTCTTCGGGTAATACTGGCAAGATTAAGTAATAGTTCTCGCTAATGCTATTGCTCAAGAACTTCAAACATGATGGATTGAGATTTGATGTATTATGCCTATGCCTTTGGCTCCTGTGTCTCTGACCTTTTGCTTTTCTTTTCTTATGTATTAAGTAATCTTATTGTGAGGCCATGTCTATTGTTTCTAACCCAAATGCCAGAAACCACTAGAGCAAAATATTTGAGTTCAGTTTTAATGGGCAGTTTCTGTAATGACCAAGAGTAACACATCTGAGCCAGTCTCAGCCTGTGCCAGAGACTAGGGATTTCAAAGTCTTTTTAGAACTTCCGAAGGAACTGAAATTTCTATTTCTCCATATCATCCAAATTAAGATAAGTGACTGTTGGCAGGAATGCGTGTCACGTGGTTCCAGTTCTGCTCAAAAAAGGTCAGCAGGAGGCACAAACCTGGCCTGCATTACGCAGCAAGGGCCCAGCGTCCCCACACGTGCTCCAGCGCCCGTTATGCAATGCTGTGTGGATTGATTAATGGCTGCTTGCACAAGAAGTTTTTCATTACCCTGAATGCAAGCATCCTGGGGATGATTAACTTTGTGACATAATTCTCATCACACAAATAGGGAAGGTTCAAACAGAACCTCATCATACTGTGCTTCAGAAATAATCAAATGTGTTTGGCCTCTTGTTTACCCAATTAGCAACTGTTTTAAAGCCACTGAGCGAAACAGAGAAACTTCTGGGATTTTTTTTTTTAGGAGCAAGAGTTTCAGGAGGTTAGTTTGTGCATGAACACTTTCCTACCGTGTTTTCATTTTATCTTAAGATTCTGATTTGCTGTGAAAGTGCCAGTTCTGTCTTACAGTGCTCCATCTGTGGACTAGGTGTGGACTACACAGCGACTCTGGTTAAATCATTTTGGAGACACAGAGATGGGACTCTCAGATTTCTCCCCGCCACCCCCGCCCCGTGAATGATGGAGTCTTATGGTGACAGCTCGTTGATTTCGTATGACTGAAAAAATAAACTGAATTTCTGCATTTTGCATTTTGGTACAGATTTCCAAATCTTAGTTGAGTGAGTCTAATGTTGAATGAAGAATCTTTGTGGCGAGTGGCAGGACATGGACCAGAGAGGCTTAGGCAGAGGGAACAGTGTCACTGTGCGAGCACAGGGCTGCGGCAGTGACGCTGTGTCTTCAGGAACACCTGTGGCCAGGGCTCAGGCTGTGGGGACAACTAACTCCATTTCTCCTCTTCTTTCTCTGGTGGCAGCTTTGTCCCCTGGGCCCGGTCCTCTAGGCTGACTTCACTCAACTACCTGCCACACCAGCAGTCAGCAAGGGAGCCTCTCTCTACTCAGCTCAACGTGAAACCTCCAGGAGAGGTCTCTGCTGAGCCTGCTCCATGATTGAATGAGGGGGTCCTTTTCAACAGGAGTGTTGCTGTGCTGGCCCCAAAACCCACAGCAGCCCCAGAGCCAAATCATGACCCAGCCAGTCATCCTTTTCCCACAATTCACCCGTCCCCTGCCTACTTCCTCCTTACACATCCATCACTCGCCTTGAAGCATTCCTCGTCCTCCGGTCACAGACGCAGGTGTTCTGCTAAGGCCCCAACAGAGTTCTGCCAGGCAACTGCACCCAGCTCTCCATCCAGACCCCTAGATCGTGTCCAGCACCCTGAAGACCAGGAAGCCCCCAGAGCCAGGATGCCTGTGTTGTTCAGTCTCGGGACACTGTACTCAGCGTGGGAGGGACCCGTTTACAAAGAGGGCGGAGCACACGACTCCATGTTTACTCAATGTTCTGTTGTAGGAAGGATGTGACGAGTCCAGCAGGGTTCACACTTGTTGTCCCACGTCCCTGATGGTAGAATTCGCTTTGGCCAAGGTTGTCGCCTGAGTTCCTGCTGATGGGCTTTCCCTGAGGGACACTGGAGAGAGCTCCTTTGCAGGGTCTTTACCTTGTCTCTAGTGCACTCGAGCTGGTGCTGCTGTAGGTGGTCTTGGACGTTGTCGTGGACTGAGAATAGACTGCTGGCATGGTGGGAGAAGACATGTGCATTGTCCAAGTACAGTACAACAGAACTGCATTTGGCTTTTCATAGATTTACCGTGGGGGAGGCAGTGCCTGTGTGATAACCAGGGTCAAGGTTTTTGGCAAGTGGTGAGCCTGAGATCTGGGCAGGAGCTTTCTAAGGGCTATGCCTCTTAGCAGTTTGCCTCGGGATTCTGTGCTTTCTAGGCCTCAGCTTGATGGCATCTGCCTTCGAGCAACAGCTTGGGTTTGGGTGAAGGGGTTGCTGGTACATTCCAGCTTGTGGCCACCCACAGGACTGACGGTAGCCAGACTGGTAAGGAATGGTCAGCCAGTGGAGAAGGAGCACAGGGGGACAAGGCTCCTGAGGAGCCACCAGTGCCTTCTGTGCCGGACGTCTTGGTGGTCGGCAGCACAGTCTAACTGGAACTAAACTGGACAGGCAAATGGAATCTACTGACCAGCTGGCTCCAGGCACATCTAAGACCTGTGCTCTCAGATGCTTCCAAGACTCCATCTTCTCTCCTTGCCTCTCTCCTGCCAGCTGGCTTCTCCATGTAGGGACGGACTTAGGGGTCTTCCCAGGCTTCCCACCGGAGCAAGTGCACTTCCCTCTGTTCCACCTGGGGATGCTGGGGGAGGATTGAGCCCCAGGGGAGACAAAGTGGATGCGCCTGCCTCGCTTGGTTGGTATTATTGGCTGAGCTGTGTGCTTGTGTTGCTAGCTATTGACACATTTCTTGCTCACCTTTAATCTGGCACTGTGGCTAGAATATCCAGGAAACCACTCCATCATTGTAAGGCTCTTCACATCCACGTTGCCACCAACTGAGTAAATACGCTGGTCTCAGAGACATCGGTGTTTTCCTGATGTTGTAAGAGCTGTGTTTACTAAAGCGCAGATTCACCTAAAGTCACCTCTTAATCCATGTTTGTTATTTATGCTCTTATTTGGTTTCTCAGAAGACGATAAACTCCAGTTACCTCGTGTCGTGCTCCTCAAAGTATTTTGGTGCCACCCTCAGAAACGGGTGTCTTGTTTTCGATTGTGCAGAGAGCAGGGCTGCAAGCTTTTGCTGCCAGATGACTAGGCAATACTGTGGGCTGTTCCCTAAATACGACTTCTAAAGAAGAGAACAACACTTGGTTTTATTTCTTCTGAACAATTTGCACGACACTCTACCGGGAAGTTTGAAGTGATAATAAGATTCGTTAGAAATGCCACACGCTACAAATGAGAATGGAGAGGAAAGCGGGGGCGGAATCCCTCCGCCTCCCATACCTGTGCACCTCTTCCAAGGCCCTGGATTCCCATGCTCTCTGCAGAGCAGAGCTTTCAATGACTTTGCTCTCTGGGTGCTTTCCTCGCTGCCTGTTACAGCAGCGCGGGGGGAGCGAATGGAGCTGTGTGACATTCATGCTACCACTACACGGAGGGGGCCTGGCTTTCCACTTCAGCCACACAGCCTGGCACATTCTCATCTTAGCCTCATTTCTGGGGTGGACCTCCTTGAGTTTTTGGAAGGTCTCTCTTCAAGCTCGGTTCCCAAACTCTGGCTGCACCAAAAGTCAATAATAGAGCAGGGTGAGCGGGGAGCACTCTAACAACATCCCAGCCATGGCATCTTCAACGTCCCTCAAGCAACCATTACTAAACACATCTTATTTACACGTGTAACACCCCCACAAAACGTGGTGTTAAAGCTCATCGACTTTGGAGGCGTCCAGAGTCAGTGCAAAGGTGCGGGAGGCCCCCAAGCTGCTGGTGCAGCCTGGGACATGCGCTCTGGATAGGGCAGTGACAAACTGCAGGCTGCTTCCTGGAACTAGGAGCAGATAGGTGGAGGCTGGCTGTGCTCGGGTTTCAGATAAACTCCACTGTGGGTTAGAAAACCCAACATCATAACTTGTTTTTTTTTTTTTTTTTTATTAGTACCGTACTGGTTTCCCCAAGAAGGAGTTTGTATAGTATTTGGACTGGTGTGTGTGTGTGTGTGTGTGTGTGTGTGTGTTTGAATGAGCATGATTACCTTTTTGTAATTATCCTGAAAATGTTCACGGAGGTTGGAAAGAGTGAACAGCTAGGGGGCTTCCCTACAGGCCAGCAGACCCCGAACAGCACACCCACCCTGCTGCACAGAAGCCCTGAATGGCAGCTCCAGACTCCCCAAATCCAAGTGTGGCTGGCTCCCCTCTCCTGTGGAGGTGCTCCTGGGGAGACAGGGCTCACTGTCTTGGCTGAAACACCCTAGTGCCTGTCACTGACTACGAGGTCGGCAAGCTCCCTGCAGAGCCCTTTTGACCTGTGCCACCAAACGGAATTTAAATCTAGGCCTTGAGGCAGCTAAGTTTAGTGAATCCTAAAAATAGCGGGTGGGGCAGGCCAGTCCCTGCTGGGGACGCTTGCCCCTCACCCTGGCCTGTAGGGTCCTGTGGGAATCCTGGTTCCTGGAGGTGCCTCCGCCCATTCCTCATGTCAGGTTCCCACCCCTGTGAGGTACTTCACGCACCAAATGCATTTCCATAGAAAGGGTGAGTCACCACCGGCCTTTCTGGGAGCTCCAAGAAAAAGTGACCATAGCGGGAGGGAGCAGCTCTCAGAACCAGAAGATGGAGGGGCGGAACTTTCTGCCTTTCTGTTTCCATAGGTTAATTTTAATCTTAATAACCAAGATAAGGTTGGACAGGCTTTTTATAAGAAATCTATTTAAATACAAGGGAGTATTTTACCTCTGCTTTTTTTTTTTTTTTTTTTTGAAAGGCCAGAACACGTTTTGGGGGTGTTACGCGTGTAAATAAGATGTGTTTAGTAGTGGTTGCTTGGGGGGCGCTGAAGATGCCATGGCTCCCCGCTCACCCACCGCAGTGGAGACACAGCGCCCCTTTGTTCTGGTGGAAACGCCCTGGGACTGACCGGACCTGCCCACCCCAGGCCCTGCGAGACAGGGCTCGCAGCTCAGAACAGATGGTGATTTTCAAACAGAGTGCTATTCTGGTGCGCTTACTTAGGAAAAAGGTCTAAAAATAGACTTGAATGAGCATAACCTGCAAAAATAAGTTGTCAGCTTCTTTTTACTCCTGCTGGGTTGAAAACAAAGCTGTCAGCGATTTCTGTGTGTTGAGGAATCTGTGTGCTTTCTTATTTTAGAGAGAGCTTTTCAGTAGGACTGTAATTGAGCCCCCTTAAATCTCAGTGTCAACAAATTACCATCTGTTGTTCTAGAGACTCTCAAGTTCATGGACCCCCTGCACTGTGAAGGCAGCCCCTCCCCCCAGGCCGGCAGGTTTGAGAATGGAGACCAGTGTTATGCCCCAGTGGTCTGCTCATAGGATCTGGGGGGTCGGCCTGGGCCTGGGGGTGGTCACATGGTGGAGCAGTGGTCCCTGCCTGCGAGGATGCTGGGCTTGGAGATGGGGTGGTGGTGCGTTCCATGGAGTCACACACCTGTGTGACTTGGTAGCTGCCGGGAAGGCACAGGTATTACCAGGTACCAGGTGCCGTGTGGGGTGGCCACTGTGTATGTGGGGTATAGAGGCACTTTCTCAGGCCCGTGAAGTAACCCCTGTGCTACCAGCACTGTTAGACCTCAGGTCAGGCACGGAAAGGGGGTGTCCTGAATCAGAGAAACCAAACACGACAGAAACTCTAACTCCCTGCTGATAAACTGTGCTCCGTGCCCACACCTGGTGCTGTGGAACGCATCACACGTCTGCTTCAACGCTGACGGTCTCGGCTGAGGGGCACAGGCTCCCAGGCTGCTGGGCAGACGCAGGTGCCGTTGGTCCACGTGCCCCAGCTGGGCAGCTCACCACGCTGAGCCGAGGAAGTGTGGGGGCTGCAGGTTTCAGTGATCCCAGACGGGCTTTCCAACCAGCAACTTCTAACTGTTCTCCCCAAACCTGGAGAGCTCACCTGGATGGGGAATTTGGGTTCTGCTGCCTACGTGCTTTCTCCACTCTGCCTCACTGCCTTTTTCAACCCTTCCACGTTTCTCCAAGAAAAGTAAATGGTTCCACCCCACACACATCCAAAACACAGGTGTGCACATGCCATCTGTGATCTGTGCATGCATCACATACCATATACACAGTCACACACACATGGCATCCAAACCACACACGCTGCCCCGTAAACACACTGCAGCTCACACACATGCACCATACACAGATACCACCGGTCAGACACACAGCAACTGTCTCCTTATGCACACCACACCCAGACTATACACACACCCTATGCACCACACACTGTCACACTCATGCCACAAACACGCAGCACACACATGTAGCACACCACCCATATCACATACCTACCCTGCACAGCACATAGGCACACACCACACAGACGCAGACCCGCATACATGCACCTCACACACACCACACACACACACCACAACCACACACTCACGCCACAAATACCATTCACACAGTGCACTATATCCCCCCTCCACACACACACACACGCGTGCGCGCGCACGCGTGTAAAATGGGCTGAGGAGAAGGATAATTTAATTCCTCCTGGTGGCGTGTCTGAGAGCACAAAGGAAGTCTGGGCACTGCACGGAGCCAGGACAGATGGAGAAGGGCATCGGCTGCCTCTCTGGGCCTGGCCTGGCTCCGTGGAGCCACCAGAGCGCTCTGTGCAGTCACCTGTGGCTGTGGGTCCAGACAGTGCTGGAGGCTCCGAGGTGGCTGTCGTCAGCTGAGTTTGTTAGCTGGTGAAGTAACTCAATTGGCCCGTTTGTGTCAGAGGCAGGTTAAGCTCTCCACTGGGACTCTCGCCCAAAGCTGAGCAGGGAGAAACCCTGTGCCTGCCCACTGCCACCCCGTGCCCATGCTTTCTACAGGGAAAGGTCAGGTATCGACACCCCGGAGGGAGGCTGCAGGTTCCCTGGAGGTGAAAGTGCTCTGCGTCCTCCTGGTCGTGGGGGGACACTCAGAGAAGGGGAGAGCTGACGTCTTTCTGCTCCCAAATGACAGTTCTCATCTCCCTTTCTTTGAGCCAAATGCACATCAAAGAATCTAAGCTTTTAAAACATCTTAAAATAATTGGAGGGCCTCCCTGGTGGCGCAGTGGGTTAAGCAACGCACTGTGAAGCAAACCTCAGCCACTGCAGCACGAGTTCGATCCCTGACGCGGGCCAGGGAGGGGACCCACATGGTGTGGGGGACCGCTCCTGCCTCTCCCGCTGCTGTCCTTGGCAGTGTGTTTCAGTCAGTCTGCCTGTTCTGCTCCCCACTCTATCTCTGGTGAATCCTCTCATCTCTGGCCTATACCCCAGCTCTTGTATGCATAAATAAATAAATCTTTAAAAAAAAAAAATTGGAAAGAATGTCATCAAAAACCCAGGTTCCTTTCTTAAAGGAAACAAAGTTTCAGAAGGGACACTGTACTTCAACAATTAAATGGAGGTGACCGTGACCCTGGGCTGGTCTCTGAACCCCTGAAAAACGACTGTGGTGGCCGGCAGGGCGGGCTCACCTTGGGCTGTGCCCTGCAGTCCTGCATCCCTGCCCCGCCAGCTACACCTGGCGAGGGGGCCCCACGGGACGGGGTCGGGCACTGAAGTCTCACTGAGCCCCCTGAAACGTGCTGATGACAGCAACCCCGCCCTGTGTCCGAGAAGGTCGGGGCACGGGAAGGGCCCAGGGCCACAGTCTGTTTATCAAACAGTGCGCATTTAAAGAAGGGCCTGCCCTTTGGCAAAGCAACTAAGTTCTCAGACTTTGTTCTGAGAAACTAATCAAGGATGTGTACACAGAACATCAGTCTCAGAACCAAACAAACAAGCTTCAGCAATGGGGGTGATGGCCTAATCACCCCAGAACATGTGCTCTGTGCATGAAAGTCATGTTGTTAGAAGTGCGCGTGGAATTGTCGTGGAAAAACACCGGGATCTGTTATGTTGGAAAAGCAGGTTTCAGTTCTGTGGGCTCAACAGAATCCTATTTGTGGATACATAAAATATACAGACTTTTCTAATTCTTCTGCAGTGATATTAGCTTTCGGTTATTCCTAAAACAAATTGCCACAAACCCTCAGTGGCTTCACACAACTCTCATTTATTATGGGGCAGTTCGTAGCTCAGAAACCAGAAATGGGTCTCAGCTGGCTAAGACCAAGAGGTCAGCAGCCTTCCCGGGGAAGCCCCACCTGTCTTTCCACAGCTGGAGGTGCCTGGCTCCCTGGGCTGAGTCTGTCTCTGTCTTCAGAGTAGGCACAGCAGATGTCCGTCCTTCCGTCCCCTCCTCTGGTCTCCCCCGCCGCTGGGGCCCCATGACCACGCTGCACGCATGCAGACTCTATAGGATAATCTCCCTATTTTAAGGTCAACTGATTAGCAACCTGATCTTATCTTAATGTCCTAATTCCACCTAACTTCCCTTTGCCCTGAACCGAAAGTACTCTGTTTCCAGGGACTAGGATAGATGTCTTGGGGGAAGTGTGCTCACTCCATACGATACAAGCCCTACAAATTAAGGATCCAAGAGGAGCCCGAGAAACCAGAACGCTCTGAGCACTGTGTATTGATTTTCATTCTAGTTTAGAGTTTCACTTTCATTTCTGCATCCATAATTCTTATTATTCTCGGCTTCACTTTATTAATTAATTCCTATTTATTAATTCAATCGCATCACCATTTCTTATCCTGGTTTCCCCATTTTTATTTTATTCTTGTTTTCCTAAAAGGTTCTGTATTTCTTTGATCGGGCAGTTTTATTTTCCTAAAAGTTTCACTATTTCTTGAATCGTTGTATGTTGGAAATAAATCTCTCTTGCCTTTCTTTGACTAATGGGATGGCTTAACTAGGTTAAATTCTCAGACCCATCTTCTTCCTCTTCTGTCTCCTGGAAGACTTCGCTTTATTAAATGCTGCTGCTAAGGAATCTGAGACCCCACCCCTCCATCCGAACCCGAGTGTTTGCTCTGGGAATAGACACGAATGCACCACAAATAGAGTCTCGCTGTTAGAGGTTCCTGTTTGGGCCCAGAGAGGCTCCCACCTGGGTTTAGGAATTTAAAGTGTGCATGCGCTTCAGGGTGGGGCCCATGCTACTCCTGCCCAGCCCTCGGGGTTTCTGGGTTGCCCTCATCACCCTCATCTGTTCAGCTGAAAAGAGGAGGGTGGAGGGGCCACTGAGGGGTTAGCACGGATGTGGCTGTCCCCTGGTGAAGGGGCCCTTACAACCTTGCCTCTCCCACTGCCCAGGGCCATGCGGGCAGATGTTCTTTCCCTTCTCGGTCTCCTTTGGTCGGCCTGTTTGCAGGGCATGCAGGGCGCCTGCCCCACTCTCGGGAGGCAGGTGGCTGTCCGGGGGAAGTGCTAGGGTGCTGGGCCTGGCATCATGGACGTGGGGACAGGGTTTGTGCAAAGGGCTCCTCCTACAAAGCTCTCAGCACTGACTGCAGACTCTTGGTCCCTTAAGCCAGCGTCTCTGGGAGGGGAGGCCCAGGCATAAGTACTTTAAAAAACCCCCAAGTTATTGTTATGGTGCAGTCATAAAGAAGAGTCATTGATTTCGTGAGTGAATGCGCGCTTAAAAGTCCACCAACACGTATGTTTTTTAAAACCCGCTGTAGACGAGACGGCATTGGGTCCCTTGCTGGAAAGAGGGGACCAGGCACCTGCAGGTCAGGTGCTTCCCACCAGCTCCCGAGAAAAACAGCTCCTGGTAACTTGGCACGTTAGAAGCACAGTTTGGGATTCTCCAATGAATTAAGTCAACGTGGGGTTAGACAGGAGCGGAGTGGGCAGGAGGGCGTCTGGTGGAGGAGCTACGAGTTGTCCCTCCAGTGTCCGCGGTGATGACACCGTAGTAGCCTGAACACTTGTGTACCTGATGAATTATGCAGAATCTATTTGCATTCACATTTTGGTAGCGGCATGGAAAATAGAAATAAAAAAGCCTCAAAGATAGAGGAAGAGTGAGTGAGACGAGAAGGAAAGAGAAGGCTGTGGGCAAAGAGCCAAGTGGTATTCTTAGAACTTTGGGTTCCAGGTGGAAAGTTGAAGTCACAAAACCAGACAGATCCTTCTTTCTTTCCCCTAATTAATTATAGGTTGTAAAGGCAGGGTGTGGGCTGGGTGTATTCCTTTTCATTTTTAAAACGTGTTTGACAGCTCTAGACACCCAGGATTTCATCAGGGTCTCCAGGTGCGCTGTAACTCCTGTGAAATGTACACCGATTGCATAACTCCGCGGTGTGCATTATTACACCAAGTTTCTCCATCAAGCCCACTTACATCATCTCATGAGGGGGAGGACAAGTCCCATAGCACTGTCTTTCCCTTAAGGAAAAGGTGTCACTTCTTTCATTTTTTTAAAGGAATAGCTTTAAATATAAAAGCACTAAAAATTTTTTTTTAAAGAAAGAAAAAAAACCCCTGTACTGCTGTCACTTAAAATGTTCAGCAACCTCTTGACCTTTTGTATTTTGACAGCAGAACAGATCTGGATTTTGGAGCCTGCTCCCCGGGGTTCAGATTTGCTGCCAACAAGTTTGGGATGTTAAGTGGGGCATTGTGCTGCTCCCTGACTCAGTTTCCCCATCTGTGACGCAGGACTAACACCAGCCCCCGGCTCCATGGGGCTCTTACAAGGGTGAAGAGCTTGAATATATGTGAAGTCTGTAAACACAGGCACAGAGAGGTGCTCAGCACCGCTCACTGCGATCATTACCTTGATGAATCCTGATTAATCATTCCTCGGTTATCCCCGCCGCTTATAAATGCAGATGAGCACACGCAAGTATGGACACACACATGCACGTTCATACACACACACACACGGGCACAGACTCACATACATACCTGGGAACACACATTCGCCCCACAAAAAAGAGCCCCACACTTTCCGAACAGCCAGTGGTTGGATCTTTTCCCTTAGCAATAATAGAGAACGTTCATCCCGGCGGCAGCATCCACCTTCCGGTGCGGGCACTGACGGCGCCTCCTGATGGACACTGTTCCCAGGCCTTGCACCTACACTTAGTGCTGTGCGGCTTGCCCAGAGTTGTGGGTTTGCAGTTTTGATTTTCCCAGATGCTGACAAACTGCTCCCTGAACTATGCCACTTTGCTCTACGCACAGTGTGGGGAGGGGCGCCGGGCCGTGGACGCGGCTGCCGTGGACGCGGCGGCCGTGGCCGGTGGGATTGCTGAGAAAAGCGCTCTTCTCGTTTCAGTTTTCATTTCTGTAATTATTTATACGCTGACATCTGTCTTGCGAAACGTGAGCTCCGTTGTGGACAGTCTCGATGGACGTGGCTTCTCAGTTGTTTTATAGCTGATTCCCTTTCCTACAAACAAACAAGCAAAATAAATAAGTACATAAATAAATAAACCAAACAAAAACCCTAGGAAGAAGATCCACAGCGGGCGCTCAAACCTGTAATTTGTTAAATGAGCACATTTAGGAAACAAGGGTTCAGAATTTGGACTCTTATAGTGTTTTCAATGGCCATTTTTGGGGGAAGCGCTTGTCCGCCAAACCCAGTCCTGAAACATCAGCTGTTCATTCACTGATCCACCGCAGCATTATGAGGGTTTTAGGATTTTGAGTGACAGAGTAAACGAATCTTCAGAACGCCCTTCCCTGGGGAGCTGATGGTTTATCCCGAGCTGTGTGGGAGCCAAGATCAGGGTCACATGCAGAAGGTGGCCTCTCTGGACTGGAGCCCGTGAAGGCCGGGCTTGCGGGGACCGTGGGTCTTCCCATCCCTGGGGCGGGATGAACTCACAGACACCTGAGCTCTTCTCCGCACAGGTGAGCAAATGAAGCCCGAAGGGGCTACTAGTCCGTGTGCACAGCTGCTCTCCTGCCACTCTGGGAGTGGTACACCTGAGGAGTGGGGTGGGGGGCGCGTGCCCCCTGCAGGGTCGCCATGCACATCACGTGCATGTGTGAGTGTGTCTGTGCACACACTAAGCCCACGGCTTTCTGGGCCAGCAGGGCAGAGATCAAACTGGGTGCAGAGGGCACCCGGAGACCCCAGGGTCTCCTGGACAGCCCTGGATCTGTCCTGGAGCCCTGTGCTGTGTCCGGAGCCGCCTCCCATACCAATGAGTGAGCCAGCGCGATTGCCCTGCTCTCGGGGCCAGTGGAAATCTACCAGGGGAGGACTTGGCTCGCTCATCCTCAGTAAGGTACTGACCTCTGACCTAAGTGCTATGCACAAGCAGCTAGCAGCTCTCAGCGGGCCACCCTGTCACTGGGGGACAGTGTCCACACGTGGCAGCTGTCACTGAACAGTGACTTGGAAAGGAGGCAAGTCCCCAGATCTTTGGGGCTTCCGCCAAACCTGGAAACAAGTCACAGGTCTCCACAAAGCCCTGGCTGCAGTGGCCTTTGGGGCCTATGGTGATCGGTGAGGCCACCAACGCACACCACGGAGGGCCCATCCTTCCCCCTCGGAGCCCTTTCTGTAAGGGGAATCTGCACGTGTTCCACGCAGGGGCCAGGCGGGCCTGGTTGAGGGGCTTGCCTGAGGGCGGGAGGGGCACTGGGTGTGCTTGCTGAGCCCCCGTGACTGATTACCAGTGCCTTGCTACAGTGCCGCAGTCTTGTCCCTGTACTGTTGCAGAGGTCAGAAGTCTGCAATCAGCTTCTCTGTGCTGGAGTAAGTTGTCCTCAGGACTGGTTTCTTTGGGAGGCTCTAGGGGAGAATCCACGTCCTTGCTTTTTCAGCTTCCAGTGTTGCATTCCTTGGCTCTTGGCAACATGCTCAGAACACATCACTCCAGTCTCTGCCCCCGCCAACATGCCTCCACTTCCTCCCAGTGTCCATCGAGAAGAGCCCTTGTGGTTAGATTATTCTCACCCACGTGATCCTAAACTTTATCACATCAGCAAAGACCCTTTTGCCATGTCATGACAGCCGCAGGTTCCGGAGGGTAGGACATGGGCGTCTCTGGGGGCTCTATTCAGCTGACCACAGGTGGGCGGTCTTGGGGGGAACACACAATAAGCAGTGATTGTTGCCAAGACCCCCCCAGACACAGGTCAGCGTCTGACCTCCTGTGTTCCTCCAAGCACTCAGCACCCTGACCTTGCAGCACTCCCCTCCTTCGGTGGTAATTAGTTTGGGGTTGGAAGGAATGGGGGTAGGGTTTAAGTCTCCAGGGCCTTGGTCAGGAAGCCATGTGGGTGTGGTGTCCATAATCTTCCAGCCAGGCCCCAGCAGCAGCCTGCACCTCTGTTGTCTGGAGCATTGCCTCTCTGAGCCCAGGATCTGACCTCAGTGCTCTCATATTTGGCCAGACCCTCTTGTGACCTGAGCACTGTGCCCCCTTCCCCAAATCCATCTAGCTTGAAAATTTCCACTGCTAAACCATAGAAATAATACACAGCTTGCTTTCTGGCAAACACACATTCTGCCATCAGACTTGAGTAAGCCACAAGATGGGTTTATCATGAAATCAAATATGATATCAAAGTTCGCTAGGTATTTGATTGTTCATGAAAACGTGGAGGAAGTAGAGGTGGTGTGCTCCATGGGAGCAGCTTAGTGGGCAGTCTGTTAACTTTGTAAATTAAAACAGCTGTAACACGGACAATTAACCCATCACCAGTGGGTACATGACCCTGGGGTGGGGTTCAATTTGCACTCACTTTGGAGGTTGCAACAAAGGGAAGAGCCCTCTCCTTTCCAGTTTGCATTTGCAAGTAACCACTTTTAAGGAACACTTGGGGCTGACTCAGAAAGACAAGGGAGTTTCAAGCAGCCACATAAAATTGAGCAGAGACAGCCACTCTCTGAGCTCCAGCTTCCCTGCTGAGGACTCACTGGCCGTTCAGCAGAGTGCCTGCAAGGGGTCTGGGGAGGAAGCCCAGACCCGAAACAAGCAATGCCCAAACCTGGGCATAACAGGAGCTCCCCTGCTCCTGGTCACAGACTGAGTCCTTCTCTTGCTTTGTCACCACTCCAGGAATGATGTCACGTGCAGGTCACGCTGCTCCTGTGTGCTGCTGGAGATGCCAGCCCTTAACTCGGGGAAGGTGGGACGGTATGAATCAGGTCAGTAGACGGGCACTTTGCCTTCGTTAAAACTGATGTCAAACATCGACTGGGAAGTTTGACAAGGCGAATGTCATCAGGAACTACCTCCTTCAGTAACTAAATA
Organism: Galemys pyrenaicus; assembly: GCA_019455555.1. Classification (NCBI taxonomy): domain Eukaryota; kingdom Metazoa; phylum Chordata; class Mammalia; order Eulipotyphla; family Talpidae; genus Galemys; species Galemys pyrenaicus. The sequence continues at coordinate 3,370,180 of JAGFMF010011576.1, forward strand.
CCTGCAGCGCCCCCCAACACTGACCGCCATGAAATCACTTGTTGGGGCTGCAGTTTAGAAAAGTGTATTTCATACAGCCTGTGGGGAAGGACCAGTTCCTTTGTTTCCGCTGTTCTCTCTTGAGCCATTAGGCTTGTGAAATACAGTCAGTATGAATTACTGAAAAATGAGCACATGCTGATGTAGAAATGTCAGACTGCTTGTTCTGAACCCTTGTTCTTTTTTTTAAGATTTATTTATGCATACAAGAACTGGGGTACAGTCCAGAGCCTGTGTGGGGGTGTGTGTGAGAGGATTCACCAGGACAGAGTGGGGAGCAGAACAGGCAGATCAACCAAAATACACTGCTGAGGGGAGCAGTGAGCAAGACAGAAGGTGTCTGCTGCGCCATGTGGGTCAGCTCCCTGGCCGGGGATTGAACTCGTGCTGCAGTGGCTGCAGATGCTTCATAGAGCTGAGACTTAACCCCCTGGGCCACCAGGGAGGCCCCTGAACACTTATTCTTGATAGCTTTTAATTATCTTGTCACAGAGTAGGATGAACAGTTCTCAGGTGACATGGGGGTCTTGCTGATCACCCCAGGCCCTGCATTTTCTGTTTGTTCTTGAACCTACAGTAAACAAGCTGTTACTGCCCGTATCATCTACTGGTACTGTCAGCTGGCCAGCCTGAATTTCTTCATCAGATCGTGGATCCTGAGTTTTTAATCAGAAATCCAGTTCCTTTTGTTTTTCTGCAGTTTGTGTGTCTCTATTTCACTGGACGCCGAGGCAGCTATTCTGTGGGAGTTGACAGACTCCTCGACACCACATGATTCTGGGCGCTATTTATACGGTTGGACTTGTTGACTTGTTATTCTCCAGGTGACACGATGATTCTTAATAACCAGTTAAAGAAGTTCTTACTTTTCACTATCACAGATCTTCTGAGCGGGAAGGTCATTTATTACGCAGTGCAAACCACAATAAGAACATCTCCCAAAATAGAAACTGCACTGCTTTTTTTTTTAGAGAACTCAAATACACAATTATAAAATCTTGCCCTCCACGCCAGTAAAAGGTGCGTGCACCCATTTCCCTCTGGGCTTTCCCTAATATCATTCTTCTACAAATCCCCTCCTGCCACACATAGTTTTTTTCAGGCTTCTAGTTACTATATTTGGATTTCTGCTAAGCCAATGATTTGGTTTTCTGTTTCTTTGCCCAGAGTTAGTTTCTTTTTCTTAAAAAAAAAAATCATTTATGCTAAATATAGTAAATTCTTAAAAGACATCTTGGGATAAAGTTTAGTATTGTGAAGTGTGGAACTGTAGTTAGTGATCATTGGCTTAAATTAGCAGTCTCTGTTACGGTGAGACTGTATCTCACAAGAGCATAAACTTTCAAATTTTTAAAGCAGGCTTTTCCCTTTTGGTAATGTTTTGGTCTTTGGTGTTGGTGTTTACTTGCCTCATAAAACATGCTGAGCTCTGTTCCCTCCTCTATTTCCTAGAAGAGTTTGTACATGATCAATATTATCTCTTTTTTAGAATTTGGAAGGATTTGCTTATGAAATCACCTGGACCTTGAGTTTCCTTGTGGGAAGGTTTATGACAAACTCAACTAATTTAATGAACATAGTTATTCCCTTTTATCTTTTGTAAATTTTAATATGTTGTATTATTCAACAAATTTGTCCATTTCATTAAATGGTCTAATTGGGCCAAAGTTGTTGACAAATGGACTTGTCCTTTCAATAGCCATAATAGCTGAAGTGATAACCAGTCTTTCATCCTAGATATTGACGATTTGTTTTCTGTTACTATTTTTTTATTAGTCTAGGTAAGGGTTAATTTATGTTGCTATTATGATACTAAGGTTTGGCTTTGTATAAGGTTTAACTTTGTAACTTCTTGAAAATATTTCTTTTCTATTGTGTTGATTTCTGATCTTTATTTCTTTTCTTCTGTTTACTTTGCTCTTTTTTAGTCTGCTGAACTACACACTTAGGTTATTGATCTTAGACATTTCCTCTTTTCTAATATAAGCACTTAACATTGTAATTTTTCCTCTAAATAATGTTTTAGCAGTCTCCCTTATATTTTGATATGTTGCTATTTTCCATAACATTCAGCTTAAAATATTTTCAAATCCTTTGTTATTTCTTTTTTTGAAACATGTATTATTTAGAAGTGTGGCTTAATTTATAACTATTGGCAATTTCCCAGATATTCTGATGTTGCTGTTTTCTAATTTAATTTTGTTGCAGTCAGAGAATCCACTCTGCGTGATTTTGGATCTTTTAAATTTTTTGAGACTTACATTATGACCTGGTATTAGTTTGTCTTGGCAAATTTCCTATGTTTACTTGAAAAGAATATGTAATGATTAAAAAATGACAATTAGGTAAATGATGACAAAAAGTGACAGTAAGGTAAATGATGATATTCAGCTTCTCTATGTGTCTGCTGATAATTGTTCTAATTTATCCATAAATTGCTGCGGGAACAGTGTTAAAATTTCTTACTTTGGTTGTGGATTCATTCTTTTGTCTCCAGCAAACTAAGCAAAGAAAGGGACTTCTTCCATCTGATAAGGACCATCTGTGAAATATCTAGTGCTAACACAAAATTGCATAGTGTTGAAATACTGAATACTTTCTCCCTAAGATCACTAACAAGATGGAGAAGTATGCTTTCTTTCATTACTTGTTATCGCCATCACACTGAGAACCTGGTTATGGCATTAAAATGAGAAAAATATGTAAAAGGCATAAATTGGTGAGGAAGAAGTAAAAGTGTCTCTATTTGAACATGGCATGATTCTTTACAAAGAAAATCTCCTGGAATCTCTAAAACCACTAATACCAGTTGTAAGATATAAGATTGAGATACAAAAATTAAACACATATCAGAGCAAATAACTGAAAAGTGAGATTTTCAAAAATCCCATTTATAACACCACCAAATATAATGCTGACATATACTTTTAACAAAAAGATGCACAGGTTCTGTTCATTGAAAACTATAGAACATTGCTGAGAGAGACATTTAAAAAGGCATGGAGAGTACATGGAGAGTTGTACCATGTTCCTGTACTAGAAGACTGAATAGTCCCAATAGTTAACCTCAAAATTACCTCTAGAGTCAACATTACCCCAGTCAAAATTCCAGCAGGGTTTTGTGTAGAAATTGTGCAGCTAATTCTGAAATTTACTTGAAAATACAAAAGACTTAGAATAGTCAGAGCAATTTATAAAATTGGGAAATGACAACTCCAACTTGAGTTCAATGTTTCCTGCAAAGCGGGGTGTGTTCCAAATAATATGGTCCTGCCACAAGAGTGGATACAGAGACTGACTGAATATAATAGAGACCCACACATACACAGCCAGCAAAGATGCCCGCTCAATTCAATAGGGATGAGAAAGTCTTTCAAACGGTTGGATAGCTGTATCAGGAAAGTTGAAACACCAAGCCCTACCTTGTTCCCTACACAAAGTAAATTTGAAAGATCATACACATAAACTACCTAGGAGAAAATCTCTGTGACCTTGACTAGGCAAGCATTGTATCATCATATACAAAAAGAGCAAAACAGAAAATTGATAAGCTGGACTTTATCAAAATTTAAAACATTTGTTTTTCAAAAGACATCTTGAAGAAAATGAGAAAGCCAGACCCAGAATAGGAAAAAATGTTGTCAATACTGATACATTTGTGATATATATACAAAAGTAATATAGAAAACATTTTATAAATGGAACTGAAAACTCAATACTAAGAGGATAAATCTCATAGTCTAAAAGTGGACAAATGATTTGAACATACTTCACCAAAAAGATGTTTAAATGGTCAATAAACCGATGGAAATATATCTCACAACAAATGTGTGAGAAATGCAAACAAAACTGAAAAGATACCACTACACACCCACTAGCTGACTGCAGTCACACACAAACACTACGTCAGTCTTGGCGGGAATGTGAAGTGGTGCAAACACTTTTCAAACTACTTGACAGTTCTTAATACACCTGTCATATGACCCAGTTTTTCCACTTCTAGATATTTGCCCAACATAAATGAAAACATATGTATACATAAAGACCTGTTCATGAATGTTCCCAGCGGCTTCCTTCACAATAGCCTGTAGAATCGGTGTCTATTAACAAGTCAATGGAACCCGTCTCTCCTTCTGCAGAGGGGTAGTTACAAGACCTGCAGTGTGTGCCAGAAAGCTCAGATGCACTCTTTTTTTCCTATACATAGATTCCGCTGATGAAGTCCATTTTATAAATCAAGCTCATTAACAACATAACTAAAAATAAAATAGAACAAATATAACAATATAATGTGACAAAATTATGTGAATGTTATCTTTGTCTCTCTCTCTCTTGCTCACTCTCTCATTCTCTCAAAATATACTATTTTTTAAGAGTGGATGACAACTGGTAACTGAAACCTTGGGAAGCCAAACCAAGGATAAGGCAGGCCTACTGCATGTCCATGCAAGGAAATACTATTCAGCAACTGAAAAGAATGAATTACTGATTCACGCCACAACATAAAGGAACCTCAAAATCAGGCTATGTTAAAAAAAAAAAAAAAGCTAGATGTGAACGAGCGGATGCTTTATGATTCCTTTGATATAAGAATTTAAAAATGCAAACTCAGCCATAGTGACAAAACCAGATTCATGGTGGCTGAAGCCAAGGGTGCAGGGAGAGATTTCCAAGGAGCTTGTGAATCTCCCGCAGTGGGAATGCCCTTCAGGCCCATCTCAGCAGAGGGGCTGAGAGTGCGAGTCTCATTTCCTCAGACTATAAGCTTTCAGCAGATACAGATTGTTGGGAGTAAATCATGATCTCTGTCAAGTTTTGGGAACAGCTACCTTACCTTGGGTGTGGGGAGTGATTGAAGGCTGGGACAGAGGACTGGCAGCCTTGTAAAAGGGGAAGTGGTCACTGGTTATGAACATTGGTTATGACACTAACCGAGCCCTGCATGGAAATCTAGCGTGTTTCACTCACTTTTAATCGTGAATTTCTGCCTCAGTAAGAAAAGTCCACATTAGCTGCCAGAAACTGGGTGCAGAGAGTTGAGTTTTAGGCTATGCTAAGTCCTAGACGTTTTCAACAGAGACTTTTTTTTTTCTGGGAAAACAAGGAAACCTTATTTTCTTTTGAATTAGGTTTCATCCATTGGATTTGTTCAAAATAGTACAAGACAGTGAATCTCTCTATATATATGTTGTGTGTGTGTGTGTGTATAAAAGGTCTGAAATCTGAAGCTCTTTAAATTTTTAGTTGGTGGTTCAGGAAATGCTGCCATCAGACACTTGGAGCTTTGCAGCTTTACCTGTTGACCTCTAGGAGACTGGTGCTGGTCAGTCAGTTTACTAGATTTTGCTTTGGAGGTGTTAACTCATTTTAAAAAAATGAGTACAGGCCAGAGGTGTGGGGGCTGAGAGGATTCACCAGAAACAAAATAGGGAGCAGAACAGGCAGATCTACCAAAATACACTGCTGAGGGGAACAGTGGGTGAGGCAGGAGAGGTCTGCTACGCAACATGGGTCATCTCCCTGGGCAGGGATTGAACCCATGCTGCAGTGGCTGCAGATGCTTCATAGTGCTGAGACTCAACCCCCTGTGCCACCAGGGAGACCCTAACTCATTATTTTTTGATGGTTGCTGTTAACATGTAAAATGTTTTCAGGAAGCAGAAAATGTTTCTTCTGTCCCCAATCCTAATACCCAGTATCTAGGAATAATGCAAATTAATCCTGGACTTTCAGTTTAATTTTGCTAAAGAGCCCCTGCTTTTTCTTGGCTTCTCTTCATAAATCCTGATGAGTGGAAAATGGTTCTCAGCTCCCTGTCTGATGATCCGATCAAATTTTCTCCGCTCTAGTCCTTGCCTTTCCATTCATGGAGGATGGGTTTTGTTTTATTTTAGCCTCAGGACGCCTAACTTGTGTTGGAAGATGGTCTCAAAGCCTGAGTCCTTGTGTGTTTCTCCCAGGATTTTATCACCTTGCACAGTCAAAGAGATCCTGCGGCAGTAATCAATGTTACTTCTCATCGGGAGCTGGGGGCGAGGTAGGGTACGTGCGAGAATTTATGTAGTTGCTAAGAGCAATCCCATCTTGAGCAGACAAGAAGGCAGAGGTTCAACTCTGCAGCTGCAAAGAATGGTTGAGGCTGGAATTGGATTTTCCCCAGAGCCTCCAGAAGAGAACCTTTGACCAGCCCTGGAGAGGGGCTAAGCAGAGAAGCCGGATAACCAGCCTGGACCCGTGACCCAAGGAGCTGAGAGATAGCAAAGGTATCTGAAGCTGAGAAGTTTGTGGTTATTTGGCACGTAGTGGTAGAACACTGACACACAGCTCTGATAACACAATCTCAGGAATAAGGAGTACAATTCTATTTATTTGCTTTGAGTTGTGATCAAGTCCTTCATCTCCCAAGCCATTGCTAGAATTTAGGTTAATTATGGCATCTTCTTGGACAAATAGTTCTTCTAAAATTCTTGCTACTCATGGCCCCTGGACCAGTAGCAGCACCGACATCAGGGGGCTTGTTAGGAACTCAGAATCCTGGGCCCCATCTCAGGCAGCCTGGGGTAGGGGTTTGGGGGAGGGGCCCAGGGTCTCATTTCTGGCCACACACAAGCGCTTGTCCATTCCAGTGCTTCCTCTTGGCTTCCCACCCTTTCCTCTGGGACCTATGCTACAGACATGACACCTGATTTGCACCTGGATCTTTTTTTTAAAGATTTTATTTATTTATGCATACAAGAGCTGGGGTACAGGTCAGAGGTGTGTGTGTGTAGAGGGTGAGAGGATTCACCAGAGACAGAGTGGGCAGCAGAACAAGCAGATGGACTGAAATACACTGCTGAGGGGAGCAGTGGGCGAGACAGGAGGGGTCTGCTGTGCCAGGTGTGTCCCTTCCCTGGCTGGGAATCAAACTCACACTGCAGTGGCTGTGGAAGCTCCACAGTGCAGCGCACAACCCCTTGTGCCACCAGGGAGGCCCTGCACCTGGATCTTGAGGTGCCTCATGGTCTCTGCTGCCATGTGAGCTACCTGTTGCTGCTCTCCTCACCGTTCCTCAAGGGGTCAGTGTCCCCCTGACCCCGCATGCACAGTATGTGTTGTCTAAAGAGAACCTCAGAAGAGAGTGGCATGTGGAACTTGTCACCAGCTGCCGCTGCCATCTCTGAAGTCAGACACAAGCAGTGCTGCCGTCAGTGCTCTGAGGCCACCCAGCCCTTTCTCCTTCAGGCCTCTCCAGGCTCCTTTAGCTGAGTGTGACAGTCAGCCCAGCAGGGACGCCAAGGGCTATGTCAGAGCATCTCTGGGGGAAGTTCAGCTGTGCTAATACCGTCACCAGTATGCCTCTCTCCTCCCAAAGACTACACATTCCCACATTGCCTTATTTGGGCTGTGTTCTTTTCCTGAGAAACCCCTCTCATTTCACCTGCTGAGATGCTGCTTCTTCCGGGAAGCATTCCTGGATTTGCCCTCCTGAACACCCTGTGAGCTCTCTCTGATATTTGCTTTCATGGCACTTGGGTCTTCTGTTGCAGCAAAAAAGCCCTCCAAATTCAGTGAGTTAAAACAGTCATTCTGAGTTTGAAATTTGGGAGTAGCTTGACTGGGTTCTGTCACTTAGGGTCTTCCACATAGATGCAGTCAGATGTCAGCTAAAGCTGCAGTGATCTAAGACTTGCCATAACTGGTCACCCTAGATGGTACCCTCTGGTTGCTGGTGATGGTGCTGGTTGGTGGCTGGTGGCTCAGATGGGATTCTGACCAGAGCCCTCAACCTGGTCTTGTAAGAGGGCTGTGGTTCTTAAAGCCCCACCCCCCACCTTCCTGCGTGGGAATTGCTGGGACCGAGGGGTGGAGCACAGCCAGTCGGGGGGGGCTTTAAATGACAGAACAACCTGACAGTCTTTCTTGGCTGCTCCCACCCGTGGGTCTCAGCTCCCACCTGGGACTGCTGGTTCAGTTGGAGGGTTTTCATCTAGCTCCTGCCTGACTCTCCAGGTTGGCTCCCTGCCAGCCACTGGAGCGCTCTTTCAGGCACCCTAGCCTGCAGCTCCATGGCTTAGCCCCCAGGCTCCTCTGAGTGGGCAGCTGCACTCCCTCTCCACACACCGCCCCTGCCTGGCATGGGCCTCAGCTGATGCACGTAAGCAGGACTGGGATAAATGGCACCGGCCCTGTGACAGCCAATCCATTTTCTTGTCTTTCACTTCCTCTCCATTCTCCTTTTCCTTCACCTCCTGTGCAAATAAACTTTTTGGCTTCTCCCCAAGGGTCTGCTTTTGGGTTGTGTCCTACATTCTGCAGCATGTGGGGGAGAGGGAGGACTCACCAACTGGGTCTTTCCCCGGGTCTGTGCCTTTTGGTTTCTCCTCGTGGTTGGGACACCCTCACGGCATGACGACTGGGTTCCGAGGGGTGGTACCTTGAGAACAGGTGATCTAAGGGGCACAGAATCTTCAAAGACTTGTATCACCTATTCTAGAACCCTCCTAGAGTCACCCATTTGTTTTGGTCCTTTTTATAGGGAGGGGACTTGGACCCCCCTTTCCACAGCAGGAGCTGCAAAGAGGGGCAGCAACATTTCCCCCCCTTATCACGGCCATCTCCCTGCCATGGTTTCCTCCCCACGTGGTGCCTTCTTCCCAGACTGCTATCTCAAAACACCATGCCTGACACCTGCTCACACGTACTTGTTGACTGCTGGGATGAGTCAGGATACAACTCGGCAACAGCCGAGGAGAGGCAAGACTGGAGGTCCACAGGGGCCCCTCTGCTGTGTGGGTAACAAGCTTGAAGGAAATGCAGTCACTCGCTGGTCAGTCCCAGAGGACTGCTGTGGGGTCAGCTGTCTATGGGAACTCTGGACCACCAGAATTCACGAGCTCCCTGATTCTGGGAGTAGGGTAAATGAATTAATCAGGCTTCTGTGGCCACTAGCCTCTGTTGCTATTACCTGTCGCTTTGATCATGCTGATGCAGAAGGCGTGTGGGTGCCAGGCACATTGCCTGAGTGTGGATACCTGAGCGTGGGTGTGTGCGCATGTGCAAGTGTGCACACCTGTGCCTAGCTAGGGGGGAAGGCATAAAAAGGCGGCATCACCCTGGGGGAGGGAGCTTGAGTTGCTGGCTCCCTGCTGGCTTGTTTCCCCGTGTTCCATTGAAACCCGTGAAGATGACGCCCAGTCCTCTTAAACCATTCGCACCAAGGGTGAGCCTACTGGCGTTGGGTGGCTGCACAACGCCCTTCGACAAAACTGTGCGGAGTGATGGTCTGCACAGTTGTGCCAGCCGAGTGGCAGGGCGCAGCTGGGTCAGTGGGGACGCGGCACCCACAGGGCCGGCCTGCTGCTCTGCAGCCTCCGTAGGCTTGGGCTCAAGTCCCTGCGAACACCCCTCAGCAAAAAGGCCCTGAGCCCCCAGCGTGGAGATCATCTCTGAAACTTTGTTTTGTGAAAATAGTTCTCTTGCCAATACTCAGGCAAATGAGTTTCTGCCGTCCTCAGCTTAAACTCACTAGTTTGCAGAATTGTATTTACAGCAAAATGTTGATTTACCCACAAACATCCTGCTTTCTAAATATATCGCCTTGCCCCTAGAACAGGGCTGCGGTTTTCGAGTGTGGGTTTGCCCTCCTTTCTGAATGCTGGCACGCTGTGCCCTGCTCTTGCTGCTGTGAGAGGCGAGCAGGAACACGGCCTACACCTCTCTCCCCGGGCAAGCTTCTCACAGCCAACACAGCAGTGGACAGGCCTTTGATGGGCTCTGGTGGAGGACTTGGCTGCAGGGGGACTCGCAGGAGGTGGGGTGCCCGCTGCCGGCATAGCCTGCGTCTCGAGTATCTTCCCTGTGCTACAGGCCGATGTGGTTGGTGGGGTCACCCCAGACGTATGTGCTTTGCCACTTCTCTGTGATTTAAGAAGGGCTGAGAAGGGACTCACTCAGAAGGGGTGACCCAGGCTTGCACACCGGTGTCCAGAAGCAGAGGCCTACGGCCACAGGCTGCTGTGCACTGTGTGCTGGAGCCACAGAAGGGTCACTAGAGCCCCTTGTCCTCACCGTGTCAGGAAAGATGGGGGGGGGGGGAGACCGGCAGAGTGAAGAGCAAAATGGACAAATGCGGAGAAGGGGAAGAAATCAAGTCCCACGTTGCTTCTCACACAGTAGGACGAGGGGAGGAGAGGAAGAAACAGGAGACAGCTTGGAGATCCACTGGTGAGCTGAACCTGTGGCTGAACGCCGGGACTCTCTAAGGAAAAGGACTCTTGTGGGGGTGAGGGGACAGACAACTAGGGGAGAAGAGATACCAAATTCGGGTGAGAAGGAAGCCTGCCCGGCTCCTCCTTTCTCTTTGGTGGGCATGGAAGCTCCGGGCAGGGACATTGCCAGGCCCACGCCAGCCGTCTGCAGCACCTCCACGGCCTCTGATGGATTGGGAGGTCGTGGCCAGAGGGAGCTCGGTGCCAGGCATAAGTGAATACGCAAGAAACAGTCATTGGGATATTTTATTCTGTGATCTTTGTAACAAATGGATGAACAAACAGCTCTGGACCTCCCTGTATTTGTCGTTGACAGTAGAAAATCAGCAGCTGCTGCTGTGTGGAGCATCAAGGTTAGTAACTTGACTTGGGTCTGTTTAACCCCGCCATGAACCCTGGCCATGGGAGGAGGACACCGTGGTGCCCTTTGAGGGAACAGAGAGGTGGGGATCCTGGGACGTCCACCTAGCTCCCTCGGCCACGTCCACGAACAGCATACAGTGTCCTTCCAGAAGCACAGTGTCTCACAGATGGGGTTGCCCTTAACCTATACCCTCCATGGCCAGCCTGACAAGTGGTCACTCCAGGACACTCAGTAACCCAGCCGGGAGGAAGAGAGAGCCGGGGGTGAGGGTGACCTTCCTTTTCATTTGCTGAGATAATTTCCTCAGGCAGTTTGGTTAGTGGAGTTCACTTTTGAGAAGTCAGTTTCCTGTATTTGAGGGAATTCACCGCCAAAGAACTCTTTCACATCCAGTAAATGTCTATGAAACACGTTTGTTCTGAGTGAGATGAGGATGAATCAGCCGCGCTGATGACACAGATCTCTCCCAGCGCCCAGAACTGTCACCCTCCGGCTCCTGAGTCGAGGGCTAAATATTCAGGAATTTTCCAGGCTGCTGTGGAACTGCCTTGAATCCAGTGGATGCCACTCGTCTGCCCACACCGCCAGGTCTGCAGAGGCTGAGGCACCTGACTCAGCAACCTGCTTCTCCTTATCGGTGAGTAGGAGAGAGCAGCAGCTCCTCGCTCTCTCCTTACAGGTGATTCGGATTGATTTTCTAGAATCCAAAGGAGATCGTCTGTGGATTGTCACAAAAGATCCCACAGAAAGTCCGCAGCCTGCTGTCTGAAGACTCTTATCAACACATCCAAAGTTTCAAAACAAATGACCTAAGTCCAGAATATTCCCCTGCTTGATCCTTTAAATCCCCCCTCTGCCATGAGCCCGGTGGAACACACCTCAGCTCCCCCCTTGGGGTGTGGACCTGGGTCAGGAGCCTTATTCTCAAATAAATGTTTTCTTGTTTATATCATAGTCTGATTAATGCTTAGTTGACACCAGGAACTGAGCTTGAGATCACTGGGTGGGAATGTGTACCTGAAGGAAATCAACAAGCATGACCAGTCAGTTTTTCCTACTTGTCCTTTCTCAGGGAGCCATGCACCTACACAACAATGTGATTTTGTACGAAAGAGTGTTATTGGGATGTGTCTTCCCAATTTCTGCAAGAGAGAAGGTGCGGGTCTTGCTTTCAGGCAGCCATCAGGCCCCGGGACCCCACGGCCCCAGCATCCTCTTTATCTGTCCCTGCTGGTGTGGGGCTGGAGAAAGCTCACACCTCACCACCAGGTCAAACCGTATGTTGCTATTCGTTTTCCATCTTCCTGCACCTTTACTTATAAACATGTTCATTCATTCAGTCTTCGCACCGGGGTTATGGCATCCCTTTGGCCATCCTGGGCCCTCTGAGCACGTCTTCCAGGGCAAGTCTCTGGCTCTATCCACCTGCCTTCATCTCCTCCCCTAAATCTATGGCATATTACCCACCAAGACTGGCTTCCAGATTTTTATTTATTTTTAACTTTTTAAAATTTATATATATTTGACATCAATTGTAATCCCCATGTATTCCCTATCACCATGTCACCAGTGCACCATCACCTCAGTCCCCCGTGCTCCTGTCTGCCCTCAACCCACTCGGAGTCCAGCCCTCTGGCCTCTGTGCAGCCCCTTCAAGGCTGAAACCAGGAGCTGGGGGCCAGTAGCCTGAGGGCCCTGCCGTCCGGGTCTCCTGGGCCCACCCTGGAGCACTTGTAGCAGTTCGTGGCTGCATCCCCCAGGCCACGAGAGCCTCCTTGCACTTCTTCCTCTGCACCTAGCCAGGGAAGAACTTGTGCTTTATTTGTGTTTTTTTCAAATTTAAAAAAAAATTTTTTTTAAATTTTCCCTTTAATTTATATATATTTGACATCAATTGTAATCCCCATGTATTCCCATCACCATAACACCAGTGCACCATCACCTCAGTCCCCCATGCTCCCATCTGCCTTCAACCCATCCCCTCCTCCCTCCCCACCAAGTGTCCCCAGTTTGTCCTCGTCTTTTCATTTTTGGTTTTTGTGTCTTTATTGTTGTTATTATTATTATTGTTCTTATTCCTTTCCTTGATCCTTATTTGGTTCCCTTATATTCCTCCTAGGGGAGGAACCACCTGGTATTTTTGCCTTCTGACTTACTTCGCTGAGCATAAACCCTTCCAGTCCCATCCATGTTCCTATGACTGCATCTAGTTTTTCTTTTTTGATTGCTGAATAGTATTCCATCGTGTATCTGTACCACAGCTTCCCAATCCACTCATCTGTTTTTGGGCATTTAGGTTGTTTCCAGGTCTTACCTATTGTAAAGAGTGCTGCTATAAACATAGGGGTGCAGGTATTCTTGTGAATCAGTGTATTTGTGTCTTTTGGGTATATTCTTAGGAGTGGGATTGCTGGATCATATGGGAGTTCCATTTTTAATAGTTTGAGGAACTGCCATACTGCTTTCCATAATGGTTGGACCAGCTTGCATTCCCACCAGCCGTGTAAGAGAGTTCCTTTTTCTCCACATCCTCACCAACATTTGTTGTTGCTACTTTTTTGATATGTGCCATTCTCACTGGTGTGAGGTGGTATCTCATA